>OMKL01049601.1:4833-17146 GCA_900302295.1 Parasudis fraserbrunneri
ATATTGCCCCCCCCCCCCCCCAAAGCAGCAAGAAGCCATCGACTCACAGTGGTATGCTCTGCATACATGATCTTTTCATCATCGGTCCTCGACTGCAGCAATTAGCCCTTCATCAATCAACAGTCGCTGTGGTCACAGAGTTCATTTTCCTCTTTCTTTATCAGGACAAGATGTTTCATATGGTTATCATTTTGTTGACAAATAGCTATATTTTGTTTTGGTCATGTGCTTTCACTATCATTTATTTTAAGTTTGGTTTCGCCAGAGTCTCCTTTCAACTTGAAGTATACATTTAGTGAAGTCATCACTTGTGTGAAATTATGACTCAACATGTCATAGCGTAATATATATTACTTGTGTAACTTTCTTTCATTGGTTAGACAATCTTATTCTCCTCCACAACTGCCACCAAAGATACAGTTGGATTGGGCTTACATATGACAAAACATTCATCCTGAGTTGTGCATCACGCCATGGAAACCTGACCACAATCAATACATAGGCCCGCCCCAAATGTCCAATTCCTACCATTAATGAATAAAGTAATCCCAGTCTTTGTCTTCATGCCTCACCATTCAGGGTTATTCAGTCATTTCATCAGTACATGTTTGTGTGTAGACACCCCTCATTCCCGGCTCCTACTCAGATCACCCCTCCCTCTTGGAGGCCTTATAGATTTTCTCCAGATGATAAATTGGACAAGGGAAGCTAAGTGAGGTGTGACCAGGATGTACCATGGGGAGTACGGCCGCTATCCGTTATGGGCCTAATTATGCCAAGGAGCTTTGTACATATTTCAATAAAGGTCCATTCTAGGTTGTCCGCCATTCGTTTGGGTTTTAATAAGGTGACCTTCACCATGGGAATATGGTGGCAGGTGCTCCCTTAGAAAAAAGAAAAGAAAAAGAAAAAGAAAAAAAGCGTGTTGAAACAGCATGAGATGTGTTAACTGAACTTTAAATCCGAACATTAAAAAGTACTGAAAAATGGCATACTTGTTAATGTGCTAATAGTTATACATCTTAAGCACATAATATGCACATAACTGATATATTTTGTCATTCTTCAACACATCTGCATGTGTTCATTTGGGAAAGAGGCACTGTGTAATTGCAGCACAGCTTTTGACAGGTTTCAACTGGTTAATTTTGACTGGCATCTTGTCTCACACTCCCACGTTATCCACTTTCTCCTGTTTGATTGAATAGATGACACAAGTGACGGATACTATTCGACCCATCAGCGCTGCCCCCTCTCTCCCTCTCCAAACACATTCAAACGAGTCACAGGTAACCATTCTAGTCCATCCTCTCTCCTAGCATGTTGGTGGGAAGAAACTTGTGCGCTTCTTAGTTTTACTTGACCATACGACAGAGATGGGCACTTTTCATTATTTCTAACACAAATAGTATATTTTATTGGGATTTTGATAAGATACATTAGTGTGGAGATGATAAAAGTTAAGATACATTGTGGCGCGTAATAGTATTTCGTGGTTATTTTTATTCAAAGAAATTAATCTGCGATATTATTTCCGAACATTAAATAATTACATAGCCAAGGATCCATTCATCAGTCGGCAAGATTTCGTCCAGAAGCGGCCTGGAAGACCGTCCACTTCAAAGAAGACGGATCGGTAAAGCGCAGATGATCGCTACTGGTGTTTGTGGCGTTGTCATGGTACTGGCGTTGGTGATTCTGATCCCAGTCTTGGTCAACTCCGCCGGGACGTCAGCGCGCTATGAAATGCTCGGAGCGTGTCAAATGGTGTGTGATCCCCACGGGACCACGGCCACGGCAAAGACAGCTAACACGATCAAAGACGGTCGCTTGGTCCAATCTCTACCAACGTTTATCCAAGGTCCTCAAGGTGAGCCAGGACGCATTGGGAGGATGGGTCCGAGGGGCCCGACTGGCCAGCCTGGGCCACCTGGCCCTCCCGGCGAGAGAGGGGAGCCAGGCCCACCAGGTTTACCTGGACCACCCGGAGCAAATGGGCACACTGGTGCCATAAGCGCTGCCACCTACAACACCGTACCAAAGATAGCATTTTACGCAGGGCTGAAAAAGCAACATGAGGGGTATGAAGTTCTGAAATTCGACGATGTGGTCACCAATCTTGGCAACCACTATGACCCATCCACAGGAAAATTCACCTGTTCAATTCCGGGGATTTACTTTTTTGTTTACCACGTCCTAATGCGAGGTGGGGATGGCACCAGTATGTGGGCTGACCTCTGTAAAAACAATCAGGTAAGACACTTCATAAAAATGTAGTTAACAGAGAGACACCGACAGTCAGTATAGTAGCAAAAGTTTTTAAAGAGTTTTACGCACAAGCTTTACACATGATAGTGCCAGGAGGACCACCCAAGAGCAAATTTGTCAGACGTAATGGACATATTATATATTATATTATATATTATGGTTGATATCAACGTGATAGCGATGTATTCAATGAGTTGATATCAAACTCAGGTGATGGAACTGTCCATGGTGCTGATGGTCTGATCGGCCCGCTGCCGTCAGATGTCAGTGTAAAAAAAGCACACGTTGTTTTTACGATATCTTTTGGATTTAAATAAGTTTTCAAACAGGTTTTCCACTATCATTTTGCATAATAAAATGTTACTTACAGGTGAGAGCCAGTGCTATCGCCCAGGATGCCGACCAAAACTACGACTACGCCAGCAACAGTGTGGTTCTGCACCTCGAACCCGGGGATGAGATCTACATCAAGCTGGACGGGGGTAAGGCGCACGGGGGCAACAACAACAAGTACAGCACCTTCTCCGGCTTCATGGTGTATGCTGATTGACGCGGTTGTGGGGCAACTACAAAGGACATTTTTACTTGTCTGCATACTTCATTATTAACGTTACACAATGCCGTTCGTATTCTCTCTAAAAGTCGGTTGGATTGGTTGACAGATGCCATCATTGCCATACAAACAGGAATTGCAAAGAAATCAAGAAAAAAAAACGGAAAATGACGTAAGAACGCAGCTCACATGACAATTATGACAATTCATAATTATAATTATGACAATTCACAATTCATTGACAGATGCCATCATTGCAATACAAACAGGAATTGCAAAGAAATCAAGAACAAAACAAAACGGAAAATGATGTGAGAACGCAGTTCACATGACAATTATGACAATTCATCAAAATGAAAATTGCTGGCATTTGGACAAGTTGTGGATAGAAAGAACTGCAGATTATATATCGTGGAGAGTGCCTATCTCATACGTGTAGTTACAGAATAGCATTGTCATAAGTATGTATGGCTACAGTACTATATATTTGGCTGTTCAGTTTCACCTCACTGTGTCCATTGTCAAATGATCCCATTGTGTCTTCATTGCAACTTGTAACATTCATCAGCATAACTAATTGGGTCTAAGTGATGGGAAGACTGTAAACATAATAAATGTAACTCAAACATTCAATGTAAGAAAATAATGTTTGATGATTCAGGGAGCTACTTTTAACACTGGTTGCTATGATGTTAGCTGCATTATTCAGAATATTACCCAAGTAGCTATAAAAACAAATGCTGTTATCATCAGAATGAATGTGAACAGGCTTAATAATCACAACATGATCACTTTTGTGTGTTTTCACTGCTTTACTACTTGACAGAGAAAAATGCAATCATCATATAAATGTAATCAACATTTCCTTTTTAACTCTGCACAGCATTTATTCTTTTTAAGAAAAAATAAAGCAAAATTCTGATGTTAGCATGTGAGCATGTGACCTACACATCACTGGTATATGTGTCCTACCGATTACAAAACACTTGAAATAGAGACCTTCCTTCTGTCTACCTTTCTAATCATAATCAGAAACTCATTCAAAGTTAGACTATAGCTGTGCATGGTCTGCGAGGCAACGCCATTGATCATATGGTGAAGTCACCCTGTGCTGCCACCTGTTCTCATATGAGAGGAGACCATGTCCTTCAGTAGGGTCCGCCAACCAGTCAGCCTCCCACTGAGAGCCAACAGGACCACTCATCTAACAATGCTACATTGTACAAAGAGTCTAGCACAGCATACTGATTAGCTAAGAACTAACACACTTGAATCATACCTTTTTATACCACAAAAACTGTTTGTTGAAAGGTCATTACAAAAAGACAAAAATAACAACTATGGCTTTGAATTAAATCAGTTAGCACCGTGTTTCTGAGCACCATTGCATCATGCAGGAAATATCCCCGAGATTGAATGGGAAGGTAATTATTGCTTTGTCTTGTGATTGCTACTGGTGTCCATAAAAACTCCTTTCAATTAGCATTTTGGACAGAAATGTACCCTCTCATTGGATCCAAATTGGACTGCTAATTAGAAACACTGTTAGCGTGTGAGGTTTGTTTACATACATTTGCTTACAGAGTGAATTTGAATCATACACATCAATTGAAGTTTTGATTCCATCATGGCTCCAATTATCTGAAATAAGAGTCCATAATTATTTTCCTTCATATAAACCCCACTCCATCAACAGCAGGATCAAGTGACAAAGGATTTTTGCTTTGTTGACAGTTCAGGGACACATATTGACATTCATAATGAAATTATGTAGCAACAGTGAAAACTGCTGAGTATCAGCGTCCGTAGCTCTTCCGTTTTGTTTGTGATTAATCCAAGTTAGGGCTGGGTGATACAAGAAACACATATCAAAATAATCATAAAGAATCTTTTTCCATACCGATGTTCATTTCATGATATCAGCTCACGATAATACACTTGACAATCAACGCACTGAACTGCATTGTAATGTTAAGTGTGGTGTCAAACCAAAACTCTGTCATTTTCAACCAATACTCCCTCACAATTGCATCTCATTTTGTGAAAATATTTGAATTAATATGTGCTCTTTTATCATGAATCCAAACAACAGAATTGTGCACCATGATACCATAATTTTATCAGGATATAATACTGTTAAATAATAATATTGAATCATTTCCCAGCTCTGTTCCAAGTGCATAAAATAGGGGTGTCACTGCAGGCTTATCATTTGAGGATACAATAGCAGATGCATCAAACCGCCTGCCTTGCGCTTCCTTCACCCCTTCATTTGATGGTGAGCCAGCGTTTGGGGTTCTCGATGAGGATCTTATCCACCTGGTTTTGGGAGATGCCCCTGGTCAGCATCTTGGGGACAATGTTCCTCAGGATGTGGGAGTAGCCGTGGCCGCCGTACTTGGTCAGACGGTTCTTGGTGTGGATGTCGTGCGCGACCACTATCTTGTCCTCGTAACCCTCCTTCACTAGGAATGCCAGGCTGAAGAGAAATACAATGACCATACACATGCACGCACGCACACGCACATACAGACACACACACACACACACACACACGCATGTATGTACACGCACGCATGCACGTGCGCACACACACACACACACACACACAAACACAAACACAAACACATAAACATTTAAAAGAATTCTCGGATGGGAGGGTATACTTTTAGGTCAGTGGGCCGAGGCGCATGACACATACTCATGATGACATCATGGGCTCAAATCCAGCTCGTGATGCTCAGCAGGTTGAGCAAAGTGTTTTTTATCTTTACTCTACTGTCTGAATGTATGTACTGCACTGTCTTGCACTGTTGTGGGTCCTGTATGTCCTTGTACCATGTTATGTCAGTTGTCCTGTGTCACTACGCTATTGTTGGGCCAAGGCAGATTCCTGCATGTATGCATATTGGCAAATAAAGTGATTCTGTATTGTGTATATCTGTTTATGCAGTATATCTGTCATGTCTGGACCGCTGTGCTCTGATCAGGTGCATTGACCGAGAATATCTACAATAACAACAATTAACGTCTGCACTCAAAAATTATACTTACAATGTCGTCTTCACAATTTAATTATTATGGGAAATTGCCAACATTTCAGCCCCAAGCCATCGTCAAGTGTCAAATAACTGTAGAGGTTTTTAGTCACTGTTATCACACCCCCTTCTCTATCCCATCTTCATGGTTTCTCTCTACTTTATAAAGTACTCTTGGGAACAGAGTTCCTTATATTTAAACCTTAATATCCCCTTAAAATAATTTAATAATTATTAAAAAAGAATTAAGATAAATTAAGGAAGAAATTAAGTAGAATTGTGCATGGAATAAGTAAATATTAAGGGGCATTATGTGATTATGGTGTTTCACCCCTGACTGAAATTAAAGCGTGTTTAAGTGGTCTGTCTACTATGAGTGCAAAATAAGGACAATTAGAGAATTAATTTCAGTGTTTTAAAGGTGCTCTGTATAATATTTAATCATTTGGAATGAGGACCATGTACACTCGATTACATACAAATAATGTGGAATAAGCCCCCCAAAAAAAGAGTGCCGCCATTTAGACTCACCCATTAAATTAGGTGATTTGGAGTGCAATTTCGTCCCTTTGCCGATAAGCTAGCATAAAATGGCTGGTACCAATGAAATCCTCAAGGTCTGTTCTCTATCGTTATCGGGGTTTACCTTCCAATACAGAGATATGTATATCTCTGTATGGGAAGACTGATTGACTGCAATCAGGTGACGTGAATAATTACTTTAAGATAATCCACCTGTGGTGGGGGCGTGGCCCAGCTGAGCTGATATAACCACCGGTTGACCACGCTCTATTCGACTTTTTAGATTTCACTGAAAGCAGTGTGGCGTGTGCTGCTCTGCATGAGACAGTCCAAACAATTCTATTTAGAAACATTCTAGAGACTCTCTCGGTAACAGCTTGCCGCTTACCTCTGGGTAGGAGAGAGGGGACGAATAAAGCCCCTCTAGGTGATTTGCCGGTTCTTTAGGGTGGTAAAGCTCAGTGCTGACATATCGTCCTCAGGTTTCTGGGGGCTCACGTGTCCTGGGGCGGCAGGTTCTGTCTTCTGTCCGTCACTGGACGTGAGGGCAGTTCCGCGAGTATTTTTGCATTTTATAAAGATACAACACAGTTCTCGGCGCTGGCATATTGCCATCAGGTTACTGGTGATTCACGTGCCCTGAGGCGCTAGGTCTATCCCCTGTCCGTCACTGGATGTGGGGCGCAGCTCCGTGAGGTGTTTTGTAATCTTTGTAATCTTTATAAAGTGATACCGAACACAATTACTGTAAGCTCAGCGCTGGCATATTGTCATCAGGTTGCTGGTGGTTCACGTGCCCTGAGGCGCTAGGTCTGTCCCCTGTCCGTCACTGGACGTGAGGGCAGTTCCGTGAACTATTTTGCGTCTTTATTAAGAGACGAATGCAAAAGTTGGTGCTGGCATATTGTCATCAGCCTACTGGTGATTCACATGTCCTGAGGCGCTAGGTCTGTCTTCTGTCTGTCACTGGACGTGAGGGCAGCTCCGCGAGCCGTTTTGTGTCTTTATAGAGAGTTGTTTTCTCTCAGGCTATTAACAGCACAATAACAACACAGAGGCTTGAACGTAGCACTTCCATGTTGTGAAACTAGCGAGGGCAGAGCCTATCGCGAGGTTGGGGATTGTGTCGTACAGATCAAGTTGGCAGCAAAACGCAGCTTGTAGCACTTCTGTCGCTCTTTCAGAATAAAGGGTACGGAGGAAAAGAGAAGAGTGGTTCTCGGTGCTGTAAAGGAAAATATATATATTGTCGCCAAGTTTAATAAAACTGGGGACCTACCTGGAGCGCCAGGTTCTGTCTTCTGTCCGTTATAATAATAAGGTACACATTTCTAGGTGCTGGCATATTATCACCAGGTTTAGGAAATAAGAGCTGGTGATTTACATGTGGTGTAGCATGTCAATAGCACTTCCGCTACTCCATCAACGTAAGAGAGGAGAGCAGGAAGAGAGAGAATAAACACGATTCTCGATTATTATCACAATAAAAATCCTCATTCCAAATGATTAAATATTACACATAGCACCTTTAAGCACTCTTGATTTTTATTGAGGGGTGTGTGCATGAATTCAGGGATGATTGGGGCATTTTTAAGCCCTTTTTAAGGGATGATTTTCCCTAGTGGTATTTGGGTATTATCTGCCGTCTCTCCTCTCAGAGGTGGTGTCAAGTGTTACTCACGTCTTGACTCTCTGGCTGTCGCTGGGCATATCCACCTCCAAGTTATAGGGGTAGTTAAGCATCTCTGTCCCGAACAGATCGTACTCCAGGTAACTTCCCAGCTTAGCGAACTCAAGCAGCTCACCCTCATCAAATATGGTCCTACAAGAACAAAATAACAAAACATGGGAGGGGACAAATAAAGTCTTCATTGATGACTGACTGATCAAAATACTTGGCAGTAATTCACATTATTACACAAGTATTATACCACCAAAAGGGTCCTGTTACCTTGTTCATTATGAAAGACATTAGGGAAGTGCAGTACTGATACTAGTATCAGATACTGGCTGACACCAGGCTAAAACAGGCTATCAGGTTCAGATAATTTCTCCAGTACTGAAATGTGATACTGAGTATAACGTGTAACATGTCAGAAATCAAAGCAAGGTGACTTGATTTTCTGCATTTTTGACTCGTAGAAGCATATTAGATCTCTCTAATGGAGAAAATGAAGTATAATAATAATTTTTGTCCAATGACCCCAAGCGAATGGTCTAGGTCTATACTGTTCAGTAAAAGTACTAGATCAGTACTCTTGTGCTTTAAGGACTCAGAATCAGTATCTGCAGTTAAAAAGTGTTATCGATGCATCCCTAAAAAGACAGTGGCTGCAACTCTAACCGATTTCTCCATGCTACATACTATTTGCATGCAAAATGTTGTTAGTTGGGCTGTCCTCGACAAAATAAATTCTTAGTGGACTAATAGTCATAGGATTTGTCAACTAATAGATTGGTTGATTTAATCAACAAATCTGTAAACAATTCAGTTTTCCACATGCAATAATGCAGAAGGACCTCTTTAAATCTATTGCTTACCAAAGATGGGCTTATCATTTTTTCAGGAAATAACTCATTTAGCATGGTAAAAAGAAAAGAAGCATAAAAAACGGTCAAATTCTTGGTCAACAAAGAGCAAACTGACCAAGTAATCGACTAAGAGGGGACAGCCCTTGTTGTCATGCAAATACTTTATGGGAAAGAGATTTATATGAATACTAAAAGGACCAACAATTCCAAGTATGGAGCGAATGGTTGCTAGACGATCATTTCCATCCCACTATTCTTTGCGCCAGGCAATTTCCTTCGGTTCCAGGTCAGTAAAACAATTCCCAAACAAACATAAAAACACATGTTGACCACTGAAGCATCACTTGTGCGTTTTGTATTGGCAAAACTGACAGTATACCCTCCTGTTAGCACAGGTATCAAGTGGAAACAGCTGGGAGTGATCTGGGCTGCGTTTCCCAGTTTCGATGTACCTTAACGTTCTGCAAGGGTTTCTAAGGTATACCTTTCAAAGGGAGCTCGCTTTTCTGCAAGTGTTTAAAGGACAGCTGCAAAGGTACGTCGTAACTTGGAGCTGTCCTTCACTGTTGTGCTGAAAAGTCTATCAATCGATGTCACGCAAATCAATTGTCTCACTTGTATAGGCTTCTGAATGAAGTTTTAATATAACAAGTATTGTCATAATCATTTTACATCAATCTAATATTGCAGAAGAGGAAGCTATGTCTACTAAAGATCATCTGCTAATCTCTAGGATAGTTCCAATAAATACATATAGTGTAAGCTTCAAAAGATAAAATAAAGAGCATGGGACTTCTTGGAAGCCCAGGAAAAATGATATACATATGGGTAAATTATTTTGTTCTTATTGAAACAAATGTCTAATGTTAATCTGTTTTTGTCACACAAGATACAGGCAACTGTAGCAGGATGTCCACTGATTCCTGCTGACTTTTCTCTGCAGTGCAAAAATGATCATACATGAAAGGCAAAAGCGTGTCTATTAATTGATCATGGTTCATTCTATACTGGATATAAAATGGCATTTTAACCTAGGTCAGTGGTGTAAAGAAGCTATTGAATGAAATATTGCCAAAGCATTTTATAGCCTAGTCTGCCCAGCAAACATAATGTGGTGGCAAATATTCTCTGCTCCAGCAACAGACATGACTGAGGTGTTACATTTCACAGTTTTCCTTCCCTCAACCACTTGCCTTTGCTCAGAGGAACAGAAGGCCTTATCATATACTATAGAGGGCTCACTTAAAGGAAGTCAGGAAAAGAAGGGGATGGGGATATACGAAAGAAGCGAACAGAACACATCCTAGTTCATCTGCTCGCAAACAGTGGCAGGCGCCAGCATAGGGAATAATATAATGCAGCCTGTTAATGATTTCAGTTCTAGACAGACATTTATGGATGGCTTTTATCATTTCCATAGGCTAATTGGGACAATCAATGCATGTTACTCAAGATAGTAGTCTAGCCTAAATGCCTAATAATAATATTATCAGATTTTATGGGCCTACTTTATTACCATCATTATGATGGGATTAGACATATAGGTTAAAATACATCAACATTCTCATGATGTGCTCTGCACAGAAAAGTTATTTTGATTATTAATTTTCATGAAATTAATATTAAACTAATGATGCCATTTGGGCAAGAAGGCTAGTAGTGCAACTGTCAATTTGAAAAGGATGAGTAGAACCCTGAGGAACAGCTACGAGTGCTTCAGACCACCCTTCTAAAGGTATACCTTAGCTAAGCTCGGCAACTAAAGGAAGACCTTAAGGTAGAGCTTACGATGCATGTAGCACTAAGGAGGCTCTGGGAAACGCAGCCTTGTTTTCTTCTGATATTATAAACAGCCACTTCCATCTGGGTGTACAAGTCCGCCAAGTATGCTGGATGTAGTATGTTGCACAAACTGCACTACACGTATTGAACAGTAAGCTCCAATATCTAGTATGATCTATGTACTTATGCATGTAGAACATACTTTGAATTAGGATGCAGCCATTATTGCACAGAGGAAGGGCTCTGCTAAGTCATCCCTGCCAGTGGTGTAGTGTTAGTTGGGGAGGTGGGTACACTAGAACCCCAACATCCTATATATTTCAATGGTAACAAGGTTGATAGGCGAGTACTCTTATTACCCAGATACTGAGTTGAGTGTACTATACCCTGGACTACGACCCCACTGGTCCCTGCAATGGTGTGCAAACCACATTCTTCTGTTATTCCATCTTGTCCATTCCCAGTTCAGACTTAGGGAATTGAATCAGCATTCTCTACCCAGGGACCTCCTCTAACCTGTCCAGGTGTGACATAACAGTTTTGCTGATGTCACCGCCAGCCTCCTGGAGAATGCGGACCACCTCGGCGGGGGCGGCCGGATTGCGACCAGGATGGATGATAACGGGACAGCCCAGCTGGGTCTGAGCATGAGCGGTGGCCCTGAGGATCTTCCTCTCGCTCTCTGTGATTGGCCAGCCAGTGCCAATCTCTCCAATCACGCCACAGCAGATGTCTGTGCCGTCTGCTCCATGAAGCACCTCGCTGATGATGATGTCTGTGAGCTGAGGGGCAGGGGATGTAGTGTTAGTCGAGGGTGCTAGGGTTTAAGCTTACATTTAAAGTACACTAGTTTACAGGTTTACATTACAAGTAAAATCAAGTCAAATAACTCATGAACACACAGATACAGACAGAGAGACACACAACATACACACACACACACACACACACACACACACACTTGACAGAACGGCATGCAGGAGATGGATGAGGAGGGAAACGATGACAAAACGTTTCCATAAGCCATACACATCGACCTGGCCACACCTTCTCCACAGTCATTTTCTTGGTGGCCTCTGTGTGGGTGCAGTCCACATAGTACCCGGCCCCTCCGATGATATGGACTCCAGTCTCCCTGGCCAGCTGCCTGAGGGTGGCCAGGTCACGGTCAATCCCAGTGGTGGTGTTCTCTACGATGGTGCCCCCTCCAGCCTTCCTGTAGGCCACCAGCTCATCCCGCACCGCGCTGGTCTCCTGCTGCAGGAGCAGGTTCTCGTGGTTGCTGTACGGGTTCTGCCTCAGCCAGAACATGTGCTTCATCTGAAACGGGTTCTCCGCTACTGCCTCCTCGCCCAACGGAGGGGGGAAGTAGCAGCACTCGAAGGTCATGGTCAGGTGCTCGTGGGTCATGGTGCGGCCAAGCTGATCCGGATCCACCAGGCCCAGAACAGTCTGGACCTTCCCGCTCAGCTCTGACATGGTCTTCACTTGGGTCGACTAGGACTATGGGGCTGAGATCCTGGAAAGACACAGATTGTAGATTACTTTATATTGCAATTTTTCGGCTTAATATTATGATTATGATCATAATTGTGTACATTGAGTACCATTTCAACAA
>OMKL01049613.1:9338-21274 GCA_900302295.1 Parasudis fraserbrunneri
CCACTCGACTCGACTCGACTGAGCTGAACTCAGGCTCAGCTCACTCTTGTCTTCTCTTCTCTTCTCTTCTCTTCTCTTCTCTTCTCTTCTCTTCTCTTCTCTTCTCTTCTCTTCTCTTCTCTTCTCTTGTCTATGTACTGTCCCCACATTTCACTTTAAGACTCCTGTGTGTGTGTGTGTGTGTGTGTGTGTGTGTGTTAGGAGCAGTTGAAGGTGCTGTATCAGGCCCAGACTGAGACCTTGGAGGCCCAGGTCATGTCTCTAAGGTCAGTACACTGCACTGCTATAAGCCAACGTACCCATCAAACAATCAGTCACTCACTTTCATTTTGTTTTTTACTCACATTCACTCTTTCGCAACATATTTGCATCTAGAAAAAATACATTTTGAGTCTGGCACTGCTGTCTTTGGGGCAATTTTCTTTTTACCTGACATCATCAGGGATTGGATGCTCCTCTGGACCAATCACATCTCAATCCTCAGCCTAGATCCTTCATGACCCTCTCTCTCTCTCTCTCTCTCTCTCCCTTCTGTTTCCCTCCTCTCCCTCTCCCTCAGGAAGGAGCTGTCGGTCAGTCAGAAGGAGTGCGAGGAGGTGAAAGGTCGTCTGAGACACCGGGAGGCGTTGGCGGCGGAGGCGTCGAAGGGTGACAGGGCGTCTCCCCGCGTGGCAGGCCTGTGTCTCAAGTGTGCCCAGCACGACGCAGTCCTGGCAGGCACACACACCAACACACACATCCAGGCTATCGACCGGCTCACCAAGTCAGTGGGACACACTCACACACACTGATTAGGGCTGTCTTTGACTCACAAAATTCTTTGTCGACTAATAGTCGAAGGGCTTTGTCGACAAATCGATCAGTTAATTCAATCGACAAATCTGTAAAATTGTAGTTTTCCTACATGGAATCATGCAGAAGGACCTCTTCAAATCTAGGGCTTACCAGAGATGTGCTCATAATTTTTTCTGGAAATATCTCAATCAGCATGGGGAAAAGCATAAAAAAAATAAAAAAAAAAAATTAATTAAGAATTAATTAACAAAGTCTTGGATGACTAAGGCCAAACTGACTGATTAATCAACTAAGAAGGCGCAGCTCTAACACACACATACACACACACGTGCGCTCTAAAATGCATGTCCAAGTTATTATTTACCGAGCGATATAACAGATATTGTCTTATTACTGATATATTGGTATGGGCGTGTATGTTACCGGTAATGTTACCGGTTGGTTAGTTGTATTTTGCGGCTCTAGCAGGCGAATTGTTTAAGCTAGCGTGAAGATAGTGGTACCATATGAAACTAGAGCTGTTGAGGGATCCATAGATATAGTTGTTGAAATGGTCCAACTTGTCAAAACCTCAACGGCTGTCTCTCTGTCTACGAGCTGTCTCTCTGTCTAGCTGTCTCTGTTTATCTAGCTGTCTCTCTGTTTGTCTAGCTGTATTCAGAGTATACCTCTAAGAGTTTTCTTTTGTACTATGTGCATCAAAGTGTGTATATGCTTCAGTTTTTGTGCTCACACCCATGTGTGCGTGTGTGTGTTTCTTGTAGGGAACGAGATGAGTTGCTAGGAACCCTGCGGGCGGTGCGGGCCAGCCACCAGGGGGCAGAAGAGAGGGAGTGGTCAGCCTATCGCCAGGTCAAACAGGCTGTACAGAATGCAGAGGAGGCGAACATCCAGAAGACCATGGTCAGACACACACACACACACACACACATGGTCACTTCGGGGACATTGCATTGACTTACATACACAAATGCAAAAATAAATGATAAAATAATTTATATGTATGATCATGTAATATGAAACTCCTCAAGCCCGACTCATTTTTGTCTGCAACTTGAGGTTAAGGGGATATTTCACTTTAGTAGAACTCTATCTATGGTCATCTACAAGTAACCTAGTGACCATAGCTGTCCCTGTTGTCTGCTGTCAACACCACCATTCCTCCCAGGTGTCAGGCTCCTCATTCACTTCCATTCATGTTGGGGACCTACTCTACATATTATACTTCTTCAGTATTAACAAACTACTGCAGTGCAGATTTCAATAAAACAGACACTTTTGAGTCAGAGGTACTATATGTGTTTGTTTTGGCGTGTGACGTGTCTTTACAGATTCATTACCTTTATGAAATATAAGCAGATGCGTTAAATTTGTTGTAAGATTGAGTGTGCTGTGTATCGTCACACTCCTACACAGAGAGCTGGACGGCGTTCCACTGTCAAACATCTCTGCCCAAAGAGGACATGAACTAACCGATGCTACTTATACTCCTATTATTTTCCCTTAACATATTGAATAAACAATCTTATATTAACTGTCCCCCCTAACATTTTTAGCCCACTTTACAAATAAGAACCGAAAATGAGTTGAAAAAAGGTAAATCATTTCACTTAACAGCGTCTGTGCAGCCATGTTTATTCACTGTGTCCATGGAAACGACGACGAACGCAGCAGTAAACGTATGGTGTACTTACGAAGAAAAGATAGTCTGTTTTACTTTTCTGATAACTATATCACTGCATAACTCATAAATGTTCAGACAAGCTTTATATTTGGTTATTTGTGATACTATTTATACATGCAATTCAAAGTTATCATCGCATTTTCTTTCAAACTAATTTGGTGGTGGAGGTCAGTGATAAGGCACTTGATGAGGGAGTGAATGAGGAGCCTGCCACCTGGGAGGACTGGTGGTGTGGACAGTGGACAGCAGTGGTCACTAGCTTACTTGTAGACACATTTAGATGGAGGGAATTTTGTTACTTTTGACAAGTTCTACTAAAGTGAAATATCCCATTAATACATAATTTTGGTTACTTAGCAAATCTCTGTTAAACCCATAGAATATTATCCATTTGTACAATTTGACAGCCTTGGTATGACCCCACATCTTTTTCAATATTTTACGGAACTGGATAATGAGAGTGAGCTTGCTCGGTTAGAAATTGCAGGCACTGACCCCTACTGGTCAGGCTATTCAACTGCAGCTTCAATCAATCCCTGATTCTTAAATTCCAAAAACTGATTCCTCTGTTATGTTGACATACGTGAAAACACTAGTCAAGAAGGAGTGTTTTTATACATGAAAGTTTTGAGTGTGTGTGTGTGTGTTATACATGTATATCCTCGCACAATGACTGTATATGCTTATGTGTTTGTGTGCGTGTGCGTGCGTGTGTGTGTGTGCGCGAGTGCAGGCGGAGGTGCAGTGCGAGCGGCTGTCCAGGGAGCTGGCTCAACTGAGGGAGCGGCTGGAGAAGGAGGCGCAGGCTCTGCCGGAGAGACTGGTGCAGGCCAGGGAAGAGGGCAGAGGGGAGGCGCGGAAGGAGAGCAAGGAGCTGTCGCACATGGTAACTCCGAATTTTGTCACCCTGTGTGCAGAGCCTTACAGAGAGACAAAAGGAACTGTGCGTTTTCAGCGTGCTCTCTTTTCCCCCCTCACCTATCTCTTGTCGACTATTAGTCATAGGATTAGTCGATTTCATCGACAAATGTGTACATTTAGAATTTTCCACACGCAGTCACGCAGAATGAGGGATGGAGGCTTCCACTATTACTCCAGTCGTGAGACCATGAAGCCTCAATGGGCGAGGAGCAGAAGTGGGACTGACTGTAGTCTGTCAGTGTGTCTGCGTGTGGACATAAGGTGTTGCAGAAGGTTTGCAAATAGTGAATATGATCTAACAGTATTGTTCATACACAAATACGCTGATATCAGACAGAATGGTCAACTCGTTACACTCCATATCCATCTTGTGCAGAATCAGTGGGCGGATTCAAAGGTCTGGACCCAGGCAAGATTGACAGTCTGTCATACAGCAGATTCAAGTAGCAAGTTGTGTGGTACTTTATCGCCACCCTGTGGTGTTCGGAGGACAGGGCAGATGAAAGCTTGATATACCGTCACTCATCCACTGCCCTTCCAACCAAGATCATTAATATGACCATAAACACAGATGGACTACCCAGCTCAGTGTTGCTGTAGTAAAGATATTCATTGATTTAAATTACAGGGGGGTAAAGTTGATGGCTGGATGGCTACCTCAGCTTTGTGTTAAACATACCGTGAGATCATATTCACTGTTTGTAAACCTTATGCAATGCTAGTGACTGTAATGCCTGCTAGCAAAACATTAGCTATAGCAGGATATAATGTAGCGAGTCCACACTATGTGTAGTAGTCAGCGCATTGATGTAGAACAGTGATAAGAAAGTTTGGTTGGAATTACGTAGTAGGTGTCCATTATCAACTTTTAATGGACACCTGCCAACCAATCAGAATCGAATATTCACCCAGGCCATGGTATAATGAATAACTGTATAAATATGTTTTTTTCCCCCAACAAATTGTTCAATAAACTACTAATAATGGCTTAGCAGCATCTCTATACCTTTACCCTCAAGCTCTCCCTCTCCAGAGGAAGAATGTGAAAAAGGCACTTTAGTGACAAGTTCTGCACAAATAACAGATGTGTGTGTGTGTGTGTGTGTGCGTCTCAGGTGTCCAGTCTATCCAAGCAGGTGGCAGAGCTGGAGGGACAGCTAGACAGAGCCCGCAGAGAGAGGAGCTCACTGACCAATCAGCTGGATGACACGCTACGCAAGCTGACCTCTCAGGAACAAGACAGCACCAAGGTACTAGAGATTATTTCTTAAAGGAGAATGCCACCCATTTTAAGAATTCACATATGTTCTTCCTGTGCTCCTTTTTAAAGGGGGCATATTATGGAAATGGGTTTTGCCTAGTCTTTGTATGGATTTGGCAGTCTGAAATGTTATTTAGACACTGGGGGAAAATGACATAGGTTGGTACTCCTATATTGGTACTCCATGACAGGTGTCTGTGCGAATTATGTAACTGACCATTGCGTGATTGCTGCAGTCAGAAACACCAAGGTTCCTAAGACTAACACCTGTTTCATGGTAAAACGGATGATGAGGGCCTTTGTTGAACAAGGTGTTTTTTCATGACTTGTGTGATTATGATTGGGAAAGAATTGTTTTAATCGGCCGCATGGAAGTTCTTTTGTGATGGTTTTTCTTATCTTGTGGATAAGCATGCTCCTATCAGAATGTATATAGTAAAGCATGCTCCTATCAGAATGTATATAGTAAAGGGGAGGGACAATCTGTGGTTCACGCCTGAATTGTCCAGTCTACTTAATGAGCGAAACCTATCTTGGGCTAAGGCTAGGAAAACTGCCACAGTGGCTGATTGGCTCCTTTTTAGACAATTACGAAACCGCTTTACTTATTTTAATAAAAAGGCCAAGTCAGAATTTTATTTCTCTGTGACAACCGAAAATTTAAATAACCCCAGGAAATTCTGGAAAGTTATTAAATGTATCTCTGCCACTGAAACTCATAGCGAACTTCCTCCGTGTATAGTCAATGATGCCACCACCATTTCTGATAGGGCTGCTGTTTTAATAAGCATTTGTTTGCCAAGTCTTCTCCCTCTACTGTTATGCCTTCTGCTCCAAGTGTCTTGCGTTCTGCTCCAAATGATGGTTGCATGTCTGTTGGTCAGCCCTTTTGGTTTACCCCATTCTCAGCTGAAGAGGTCCACAGAGCCCTTCTATTGCTGGATCACACTAAATCTGCAGGCCCAGACAATTTAGAACCTAATTTTCTAAAATTTCATTGCCAAACCCCTGAAATGTATTTTTAACCTCACTCTTACAAATAATTGTATCCCCAAAATCTGGAAGTCTGCCTATGTTCTCCCCCTACTAAAAGGGGGGACCCTACCTCCCTTAATAACTATAGGCCCATCTCTAATTTATGTGTCTCGTCAAAGGTCCTTGAAAGATTAATAAATGACCAGTTAAAGGATTTCCTGCACACTAAAAATGTTCTTTCTTCATATCAATCTGGAAAAATCACAGCGCTATTACATCCTCCCTACAAGTAACAAATTATATAAAAGTGTCACTTTCTAAGGCCTTTGACACAGTGGACCATGTCATTTTGAGAAAGCAATTGCTTGATATTGGGTTGTCTGACAGGCTGTTGGCTTGTTTGTAAATTACCTGTCTGACAGGTCTCAGTGTGTTCGCTTTGAAGGCAGCTCATCCAGCATATTACATTTATCATCTGGTGTACCCCAGAGCTCGGTCCTGGGCCCAATTTTGTTTACCATTTATATGGATGAGCTTGGGCCAAAAAGTTCCCAATGCAAAGTTTCATTTTCATGCAGATGACACTGTCATCTATTGCTGTTGATCTACTCTTACTCAAGCCCTTGGCTGTTTGCAGAATGCTTTTAATCTTGTTGAGTCTCAACTAATCGATTTGAAGCTTGTCCTAAATATTGCCATAACTATATTCATGTTGTTTTCAAATGGCAGAAAGACCACAGATCCTCCTCCCAAAATGTTATCCCTGCAGGGCAGCCAGATCGAATTAGTTTCACATTAAAAGTATCTGGGCATTTTAATTGACGATTGTTTATCTTTCAGACTCCACACTGAAAGCCTTAAGCTGGGGTTCTTCTTTCAAAACAGGTCGTGCTTCTTTCACTGCCAGGAAAAACATTGGTTGCAGCTCCTTCCCTACCTGTACTCGACTATGGTGATCGTATGCATAAGCATGCCCCTATCCATTGTCTCCACTCTTTGGACGTTACGTTACTGCTGCAGCTGCAAAGCCCTCACTCACCACTGCACCCTGTATGCCAGGGTCGAGTGGCCCTCTCTGGCTGCACATAGGCTTACCCATTGGTATGATTTTATCTATAAATCCATCCTTGGATTAATTCCATCGTACCCCTCTGTGGTTATATTTCTAGATCCCACAGTAATTATTGCCTGCGTTCAAACAACTATTACCAGCTAATTGTCCCCAAAGTCCGCGCTGATCTAGGCAAACACGCTTTTATGTATTCTGCGCCTGGAGCCTGGAACTCACTTCAGAGCAACTTAAAACTGAAGGAACTTGTCCCACTTGGAACTTTCAAAAATCTAATGAGACATAGAAGCAGTTTCCTTTCATACTTGCACATGTTTTTTTTATGAACGTTGTAATTGCCTTTGTTTGATTTATGACATGTTTGTGCCCTGGTGTTTTAATGTTGTCACGTTATCTGTTTTTAGGCTCCCCTTGAAGAAGAGGTCTTTGTATCTCAACGGGGTTGACCTGGTTAAATAAAGGTTCAATAAAAACATGAACTCCTTGTCATTTGGCCAGGGGTTTGAAGTCTTCAGATTAACAAGCCTCAACAAGCTGTTCAGAATTATTGCCCTTGATCGTGTCACAAGGGGGGCAGAGGCAATACATTCGCTTTCATTAATCAATTAGCTGTGTTTTTTGGAGCCAGGGACACTGCTTACCTAATGTACTGCCCAGTGTGGAAACGTTATTTTTTACTCGAGTGTGGAGTAGCCAGGCAGGGATGGAAATGCTACACCCACCAGAACGGCGTGTTCAATGCAAGAGAAGAAAGAGGTGCTGGAAAATAAATAATTAAAATTATATTTAGACTTAGTTTCTTTGCAAAAAACTTAAACATGTTCCACAGATTCAAGGAAGTCATATAAAACTGTTGAAAAGATACCAAATATGTCCCCTTTTTAAGTGGAATTACTCAGTGAGTGTCTCCTGTTACAGCATTGATTGTATATAATGCACTTGTACAACTTGGCTGTTTTCTTATCTATTGCTAATACCAGCAGGGTGCATTTTATTGCACTCTGTTGGTATTAAAATTCAAGGTGCTGTGATCTAATACTTAAAATGCCCCCTAAATAGGAGGTAGCAGCTTTCAGACAACCAGAGATGACATTATAGCTGCCTGTCTGAGAAATGTGCTGTCATTGTAATGCTTTCATCCATCCACTTGGTGGCGCCAGAGCCTTTTCTATCTCAGCAGGTCTTTACTATTATTTGGCTACTCTGGGAAGATGATGTTCACCGTGAGCACACAGATCTACTTTAGGTTTTTATGCTTTAGCTGAAATGATCTCAAAATTATTTATCAAATTCTTTAGTCTGACCTCTCAGTGGGATAGAGTACATTCATATTTTTATCAAACAGTGTGGGCGTTATACCGTGCTGGCCCGCATATTAGATGACCCTCATTATAAAGTGACCCCCCCCCTTTCAATACTTTTATTTGTACGATTTTTTGAAGATCAAATCTTGTTTGTATAAAGAAAATAATTATATCTGACCAGAATGTACCAGTAATACTAACACATTAAATAAGCCAAGGTAAGCTGATATATATCTCTTAAATGAAGTTGTCTTGTTTGAATAAGATGGGGGGGGAAAAAACAGTATTATTAACTGGAGTTTAAATATATTTAAATTAAATTAAATTAAATTAAACTGTAGCCTACTAGTAGGCCTATTTTTAAACATAATTTAACCATCTCAAAGTGAAAAATGGAACCATTGGTTATATTTCAATTTGACTCTGCCTCATTGATCACCATGATCTTAAAATTGGGGTTATTCTCCTCCTCAGTCCTTGGTTAACTAATGATGGTGGTTCAACATTAACATAGCTGTCTTTTGAAGGCCGTAGTAGGCTCAGTTTCTAAGCTAGACTAGAGACTAGCTGAACAGGAAGGGGCTAAATATTAATCCAAAGTCAAACTTTCTTTACCACAGCACCTCCAATCCTTAGAACACGAGATGACCTCACTTTTTCATGTGTAATTTGCTGGGGGAAAATACATGGTCTCATATTGGGGCCAAAATATTCCTACTAATAGCAGTCAGAAAATGCAGGAAAAAAATTGAGAATCAAGATTCTATCTTCTAAGATAAAAAAAAATTGATTCACAAATTCCAAGAATAGATTTTTTCAGTTTTCAGTCTTGTGATAGTTTCAACTTTCTCATTACTTAGAACTATAAATCCTTAGCTCGCTAAATCCTACAGATTGCCAAGATTAGCCAAGCAGAAAAACGCACAAAATATACAAGCTTTGTAACACAAAGAGAATACATTTTAAATTGAATCGTGATCCTAAGAATTGAAATCGTGAGATTGCCAAAGATTCCCATCCCTAACACCGTTTTACTTTTAACCGTTAAGAGTAAACTATTATTTACAGTTATTACTTATTTACTTATTCACTGTGGCCTAGCAAAAATGAGGAGGTGAGCAGGCTGTGGGGATTATAACGCGCCGAGACCACTCTAAATACTAAACTAAACTCATTTTGGGTTGTAGGGATATTTGTTTACATTTTGATAACATATCGGGTCCTTTAAGATAATACTGAGCCTTCCCCTGCTCTGTGTTGGTCCTCTAGCTGTGTGTGGACCTGCGCTACCAGCTCAGCCAGGCGCTGCTGAAGAGAGAGGAGGCAGAGAGAGAGCTCAGAGAGCTCAGCACTAAGACCGCCAGGCAAACTGAACTGGCTGCACAGGTGAGCCACAGACAGTCACACCGACAGTCTTTCATTTCATTCATTCATTGTTTGATCTGTCAGTCAGACAGGTAATCAGTTAATTAGTTAGTTGGTTGATCTGTCAGTCAGTTAATTATTCAGTCACACACTCACTCGCTCACTCACTCATTTAACTAGCAAGTTGTTACAGAATTAGTTGACATGCAAATCGCTGCGGTCAGATCAAACGTGCTCCAAAAACAGGCTTATTTTCAGAAGAACAACCAAAAATTTTTTAAATAATGCATAAGGTTCCCAATGGGTCTCATGAATCTGACAACGGCAAATGCTTTCACTGTTGGGGCTGTCGACATGTCTGGTAAGTTAAAATAAAGCACACTTGCAGTACTTGAAATTACATACCTTTTCAGAAATGGTATTTAGAATCTCATACATCTAAGCCTCAGATATCCAAACTGATCAGCAACAATGAACGCAATATACAGCATCGGCAGTTTTCATTGGAATTTCCTTGTTGACATGACTGACAAACGCGCCAGGAAGCCTCTTGCACAGTACATTCAGTTACTCATTCTGTGAGTCAGTTATTCGGTCTGTCATTCACGTCCATGTGTCACCAGAGTGTCAGAACATATATTTGCGGTTCCCCCGGGAGCAGGTAGGGGCTCAGCGTCTCAGCGTCTCGCTCATGGACATGACGGGGATGGACACATTAGCGTGTCACGGGGGATCTAACTCGTGACCTTTTCAGTCACAGAGCGGTCTCTCTAACCACCAACCAGACCCTCCCGGATTTCACGGTTCTGCGATCGCAAGAATGAACTCAAATTCAACCAAACCACGAGATATTTGCCACGGCTTGCACATTTGACCCATCCCCGCAATATTTCATCATGAAGTGGTCAGGCTGCTCTCAAGTTTTCCGACTCCCTGCAGTATTTCTGGATAAAATGGTCAAGCTGCTGGCAATTTTCTGGCCAGTTTGCCTGCAACATTGCAGCGATAAGTGACAATTTTCATTTGACCGTCACTCCTCAGCCGGGACCCATGTCGCGAGGAGGCCTGACATGACTTACACAAACTAGATCACAGCGAAGAGGGAACTGCTGTTAAGTTGGTGGCAGGAACTGTGAGTGTTTGATTTAAATGGGGAAAGATGGGGATAGAGGAGGGAACAGGTGTGTGTGTGTGTGTGTCTGTTTGTCTGTGTTGGTGAATGGGACTGTATTGGGGTACTGTATGGGAGACAGAGGGGGTTACAGGCAGGCCCACTTGTGTGTGTAGCCTACATATAATTCTTGATGGGGGGTAATTCTAAAAATATGTAATTGAAAATTCATGAACTCGCAATTTTCACAATTTCCTGCAATAAAACACAGAAAACTGAGAAAAGGCACCACAAAATCGAGCATTTTAATCACATCGGAATATTTTAACATTATGTAACTGCGCTACTGTTTTTTACATTTGAAATCCCCTGGTATTTCAAAATATTTTGGTCATACAAACGTTCCACTTGCTTGAACATCCCATCCCAGAATCCCAGAAGTGTTTGGTTGAACAACATTTTACATATTTGAGATGCACTTGAGACCAATTTTTAAGAACGTATAATGAGTATTTAGTACTTTTATTAAGTGGATCAGCCGATACAAGTACTAGCCAATTAGTATTGGCTTATTATGAAACAATTACAGGAACAAATGCTGTGCCAAATGTTGCACTCGGAAACAACTTGAAAAATAATATTTCAGAAGACGTCCCATGCGTTTTCACACGTATATCAATACAACGAATATTTCAGTCGAATGAACGACCTCCATTCCCGAGGGGTTGGGATGAACAAGATTCTACTGTACCACGCTGCAGAAATGTTTCCTCCCTCGCTGGAAAATGTTTATGCTGCGATAAAGTGCACATCATTTAACTATCATATTGGAACAGCTGATCTCACCTGGGTCTCTTTTGGATTTGTAGAAAAGTTGCTTTACTACAGAGTAAAATGAGCCCACAGCCAGTTTTGTACATAATATCATCAGGCCTGAGATACTGTATAGCCCTAAAACTGCTGCACATGCTCCAGCTTCCTGCTTTACAAAGAACTACACTGAGGCGAACAAGGGTGGGTTACTCCTACCAAACACACACAAGGAGGGGAGGGGCTGAGCTTTCACTTCTGTTTACTCCGTCACCTGGCGAGAGAGAGAGTGGGAAGCTTATCGAGAGACGATCGAGGTATCGGGGAACTCCACTGTCACAATTGAGTGCGGGTTGAGCTGCTGTACTGTGTCATTATGACATGTAGCTCGACCAAATTAGCACCTCCCATTGCCGATATTCCTGAGCAGAGAGCACTTTGGCCAGTCACATAGAGAGAATTAGTCATGCCTCAATCTGGTAAATGAGTTTAATGTTGCTTTGCGCGGAATTTCCCTTTAATTTGGTGATCCCAGTACAAGCACTTAGGAGAATATTACAGATATTATCAGTGCACCTCTGCTGTACTGTCTATATTGTGTGCTCATGCCCTACTTAGTGGAGGTCTTTATTTAATGCCCC
>OMKL01049616.1:0-19346 GCA_900302295.1 Parasudis fraserbrunneri
GGAGGCGCCCCTGCCTACCTCAAGGAACTCCTAACCCCCCAGACCTCCTCACGCTCCCTCCGCTCCGGCACAGCCAACCTCCTCAAAGCCCCCAGGTCTAAGCTGCACACCATGGGCGATCGAGCCTTCTGCTCGGCCGCACCCAGACTGTGGAATGCTCTCCCTAACCACCTGAGAGCACCACAAACTGTTGATGCTTTTAAACGTGGACTCAAGACCCACCTTTTTAGAGAGGCCTTTTATTAGTTTTATGTCTTATCATATGTTGCTATGCTATGTGGTTTTTTTTCTCTTTTTCTTAAATCTCTTTTTATTTTATCCTTTTAACTCTGTAGCACTTTGAGATTCCCAGGAATGCTAAGTGCGTTACAAATAAAATGTATTATTATTATTATTATTATTATATTGGCGTACATATTTCTAAGTACGAAAAAGTCAAATTAGGATGTTTAAAACATAAGAATCCCTGCCTTGAATATTCCCAAACCTGGGTTCATCGTTTCCAAATATCTTCCGTTTGTTCTCACTAATGCTCAATGTTTGTTCTCAATAATGCTCAATGCTCAGCACAAACTCTCAAAATTACTCTGGAAACTAAACCATGCATCACAATTAGTCAAAAATAAAAGTGTCTCTCGACCGAATCAAGGTGTCAAGAAATTATGCAGAGGGGAGGGTTTCTCTAAGGCTGCAGGTTATCACCTGACAACTTGTTTACATTCCAGATCAGATGATATACATCACACACAGTTACACATGTAACACGCAGTATTACACTAATGGACTTGTATCTTTATGAATTAACACAAGATAGCAGCAGCACCCGAAACTTTGACGATATACTTCCAGGACCTGATGATTGTGCATTCATTTGATGTAGTATGAATGATTTTGGCGAACTTAAGACACTTTTACACCCCAGTTTGTTTGAAGTTGTCCGATTCAGAGGTAAGATTTTTCTTTACTTGTTGCAGTTTTTCATCGGTTTGTTTTTGTTTAAAATTGACAATTGACAATTGAACAGGGCTAGTTAATGTTTTAAATGTATTCAGTTACAGATGACTGATTATCTGCTTACAGTTGCAATTAGTAATGTAGTCTTATCTTTTGGATTACTCCAACACAGTAACATAACCTGAATACATGTGATCATTTTAGGATTACTTTGCCACTTAAATGTACAGAATTGGTGGGTAAAATTAAAGACAGTCTGTTGAATGACATTATTATTGTCCACAATCATGATTAACATTAGGATTTCAAGCTTAGGAGAAATCCAACAAGTAATCACTAGTTTCTGTCCTCCGATTACTGTTTTTCTCAGTCATGATTACAGTTAAAGAAGAATTGTAATTGCATTACTGTAATCCAGTTATATGTAATCCATCACGACCTAACCCTGCAAATGATCCATACTTCATACACAAAGCCATCTGATCATATATATATATATATATATATATATATATAAGATATATGAACAAACAGGCAACTTGTAATTTCCACTCTGACTTGCACAAATGTCACAAAATACTATCTGGGTTGTCCAGCTCTGTTGATTAATTTACATCCCTGAAACAACAGTGTCAAGGATGTTATGGATTAACTCTGACTGCCGCGTCTGCCACCGTGGCAGATCCTTTGTGTGAATGTGATAACTGGAATAGTTTTCAGTTGAATCTTTTCAAAATTTCAGTCAACATCCGTTACCAGGAAGAAACCTATTGATTGTGGTGACCCCGTGACCTTTCATCAGACCAAACTTGAAATTTTCAAATGAGTGCATCTCCTGAACCGTTTGTCGTACGATCCCGAAAATGTTGGACAGCATATTTACCATAAGGACCCCAGGAGGTGGAGCCGTAGTCTGGTAATCTGAAGGTTCCCGGTTCGATCCCTGGGCTCCTCCTGGCAGCGTGTCGAAGTGTCCTTGAGCAAGACACTTAACCCCTAACTGCTCCTGACAGGCAGGTTGGCACCTTGCATGGTTGCCTCCGCTGTCGGCGAGTGAATGGGTGAATGTGAGGCATAAGTTGTAAGTGCTTTGGATAAAAGCACTATATAACAGTCCATTTACCCTATGAAGTCCACCATTTTGGATTTTTTCCCCTACTCCTCTTGAGCTGGTCATCGGATGCTCATGAAACCTGAAAGGACCAACATATTTAAATGTATCATTTAGCTTGATTGATAGGCCAAACCATATGACCGCCATAGCCAATAGAATTTGGGAAAAACGCGTGGCAAACAGGAAGTCATGTGTTACCTGCTGTCTAGTTATGTCCTACTGTCTACTGGTAATTGGCTATTTTTAACATACTGAAAGCAAAAATTATGATCTGAGAGAGTTGTGTAATAGGTGGGAATGAGATGAACCATGTTTTAGATTGAGTTCACCTGGAGTGGCTTGGATTTGGTATTGGCATGCATGTATGCATTTACCATCAGATTTATGCTATCATTTTGGTATGTTTTCAGACAATGATGATATGTTGTGTTGGCAGCCATGTTGAAATTTAGTCTGGTACAATTTGTCATCATATGTAGCCTACAATCACTTCATGACATATACAACCATTTCCACTATACATCGTTTCAGTTTGTAAGCTTGATATAATGTTAGCTTAGTATTATACATGGCTAGGTAGTCAAGATGGCTGATGTTTGCTAGCTAACAATTAACTAGTTAGCTAATGTCATCTTCTCTATCAAGGCCGTCCGGTTGTGTTTCTAAATACAGTAGAAATCAATTGAACATACAACGACAGATTGACGTAATTGTTCTACAATGCAACTTTATAGTGTTAGTTTATCACGTCAGTTTCAAACCGAGAGTAGGTCAGAACAAATTTTGCAAGTGAAACAGATTTAGCATCACACTAGGATGTCTTCACAGTCTTACAATAAGCATATCTGCCAAATTTGACACTATTACATCGTTTTGTAGTTGTTTTGTAGTTGTTTATTTTTTTAATTTTTTTTAAAATTAAATTAATAAACTCCCCTATTTAGGCTGCAAATGTTATCCTTTATCGAAAGGGATGTTCAAACGGAATATTTTGACCTCATTTTGAGAGGAGGAGTCTCTAAGATGCATGAGCACGATTGCTTTAAACAAGTCAACAAATTGTCTTTGTGGGAAAACAAATTCATATTTTGCTTGCATTTACAAACAAAGAGGAACATTCTGAGGCAGTATGATAATTTAAAGGTCCCATATTATGCTCCTTTTCAACAAGCTAATATAGGTAATAGAGTTTTTTGCTGAAAATACCACTCAGATTATGCATTCGAGCATGCCTCTATTACCTCTCTGTTTCAGTCCTGTTCTCGACGGGCTGTTTCTGTGCCTGTAGCTTTAAATGCAAATGAGCTGCTGCTCCTGCACTCTGGAACTGCGGTGCGCCTGGCTCACGAAATTCAGATCAAACTGTCAAACTAGGCGTCGCAGATCCAATACGAATTAAGATCAAGAACGTTTATGAGCAAGCCGCCATCTTGAAAAAACGGAGACACACAAGTCACGGACCACCCATATGCAATGAGCATACCGTTGTGACATCACAATGTTACGGAAGTCCAACCGGCTCATTTAAAGGTGCAGTTTCTGAATACGGTGTGCACAATCTGACTGGGTTGTGTTATTTCACAGTTTTATGTGTTAGTGGGACCATCAGAGACTAAAATGTGTGTGCACAAGCACTGAAAAAGTGAGTTTCTCCATGATACGTGACCTTTAAGATGCGAGACCGCACAGAGCACTAATGGTTTTCTATGGCTTGATCTTTAACAAACTACTGTCCTCACTGTCACTTGAATAATATTACTTTGATCCACTGTATAAAACCTTTAAACTTTTCTTTCTTTATTTCTCCTGCAGACTTAGAACAAAACGGAATTGACTTCACTCGACAAGTAAGTGAAATATATTGACGACGAACACAGATTGTTTGACACAAGCTTTTAATACATTGCAGACACCAGAGTGAAGCTTAAATGGACTAGGAAGTGGGATCACTTTGGTTCGGAGAACAACATCACATAACTTAGGCAACATAACTTTTTCAAATAGAGGTTATGTGACAAACAATCAGACACATATAAAGACATAAATTTTATGTATTTTTACAATCAGGACATGCTTTACAACTATATGTACAGTACAGATATGTTTTACAACTATATGTGCACATATACTTAATAACTACACAGACATTTACGTATAATAAGTAGGCTATATGTGCACATATACTTAATAACTACTCAGATATTTATGTATGATAACTAGGCTATATGTACACATATACTTAATAACTACTCAGACATTTATGTATAATAACTAGGCTATATGTACACATATACTTAATAACTACTCAGACATTTATGTATAATAACTAGGCCATATGTACACATATGCTTTATAAATATATGGACATAATGTTCAACTAATTCATTTATTTATTTATTTAAATTCATAATACATACATGTGTAACTGTACATTGTTGTTACACACACACACACACACAACACACACACACACATGAATTTTTTTCACATATAAGTTTATAAGTATTCATTCTAAGAAAACCATGACTAATTAGTTGTTTATTCAGGACTATTAATTAATATTACTGAATCAACAGTCAAAAATATACAGACAATAAAAAGTACTTAAAAAAAAGCAGCATTACAAAAAGATATAAAATCTAATAAGAAACAATAAAGTACATGACCAATAATCTGAGCATTTATTTGTATTTATTTGTTAAAAGATTCGAATTCTGTAAAGCCAGCAGAAATACAACTAACAAGGATACAAAGATTTGAAAAGGTTGTTAACGACCTGGAGGCCTTTCAACAGAGAACTTTTACCATCATAAGGTCACAGTGGGCTAGTATCAACGAAGACTAGTTTGATATAAAAAAAAAACTAAAAAAAACTAAAAACCACATGTTAAGAGTCAAGTGAAACTGAATTTCTGGTCCCGTATTTATCAAACCTCCAACAGCGGGAGCTCCTCTGACCAATAGGATCAGACTGCTCAGGTCACATGACCGCGTGCACACCTCACTACGACCGGTCTCAGATCAGCGTTTCTCCCGTTTCCAGGCGCTCGATAAACACAGGGCCCCTCGGTCCTCTAATATCCTCAGGACAAACTAACTGCTGTTTTCCCACTGACATCACTGTTAACTCAACTCAAATAGTTTGGGGCTATTTGGGTCGTTCTCCAAATATTCTTTTTGGCATGAGATGTCATTTTCCTCAGCCCTTGTGCCTGTACAGGAACTGCCACTGGTTTTGGGGGAAGGGAATATTTGCATAGTGGCTCGCCTGAGGGCAGGTTAACAGTGTCTATCACACTTTGTATCTCCAAAAAAAGAAAATTGCATCAACCCAACTGGTTTTGGAGTGTGTATGCGAATATGTGCACTTACATACACACACACATACTCACATGCGTGTGCGTGCGCTCCCACACACACACACACACACACACACACACACACACACACACACACACACACACACTCTTGTTATCTGCATCAACACAGTTCCACTTTACTGCTTCACACCTGATCACGTCAATACAATGCTCCACTTGTATTTGATCATTTTAACCCTTTCAGGTGTACGATCTAAAATTTGAGGTCGAATTTTGAGAACCGAACTTTCTAATGACGACGTAACAATATAGCTACTGGCAGTTGAAAGCTATGGAGTTCTAGAGTTCCAATATAGAATCCTGAGAGAAAATTCCAAGAAACACATGAAAAGGTTAAAGGGTAATTTTTTAACCCCATAGCCATACTTACCATAGCCATTTCCTACTTACCAGTGATGTTGTTGATCGAGTCCTTTCTCAGCACAATCCATGCTGTTCTTCATACTGGATGCCTGCAGCTCTGGTTAATGCAAAGTCAGTGGGGCCACGCTTCACAAGCCCTGCACAAGCCCTGAAATAAACGCTGAAACCTACTTTGGGTGCACTGTGGAGTAGTTTTCAGCATTTATTTCAGGGCTTGTACAGACTGGAGCCTGGCCCAATTGACTTTGCATTAGTTTTGCGGCTGGCCGGAGCTGCGGGTATCCAGTACAGAGAACAGCATGGCTTGTTCTGAGAAAGGAGTCCACCAGTCAACAACACCATCGGTAAGTAGGAAATAGGGCTAGGGTTCCAAAATTCTGAACTTACCGTTTAAAGAAAACATTAAACTCGTTGACATGGAGATTCAGTGTGAAACATTTGTTTTGGTGTCACTAGATAAAGACAGAGGACATCAATGACTCGCCGCATTCCGTCTCGTCACTGAAGACATGTCACCTAACGCAAGGCTCACCGCTGCCTGGCGGACAGCTGCCTGGGGTAGGTTACATTAAAGGGATAGTTCTGATTTTTGGAACCCAAGCCCACATTTTCTTACTTACCAAATGATGATGTTCATCAGTAGAATCCTTTCTCAGCACAATCCAAGCCGTTTCTCGTACTTCCTCACGCTAGCTCCGGCTTGTACGGACAGGAGCTCGACCCCGTTGACTTTGCATTGGTTTGTGGCTAACTGTACGGGGCTAGTATGAGGAACAGTGTGGATTGTGCTGAGAAAGGACTCTACCGGTCGACATTATCATCGGTAAGTAAGAAATAGGGCTAGGGGTTCCAAAAATCTGAACTATCCCTTTAACAACCCTCTCCATTATTCAGTAACAGTGACCTCTACTTATCTGAAGTAATCAAGTACTTTTTCCCAAGTACTATACCTCTACTACTATACTACTACTACTTTGTACTCCACTTCATTTCAAAGGGAACAATTGCTCTTTTTACTCCACTGCATTTATCTGAACCTTGCTGTTACTATTTACTTTGGAGAAAAAAACAAATTTTTGCATACAAAACTTGTGATAAAATTTTATTAAAGGGGAATGACACCCATAATTCACATATGTTCTTCCTGTGCCCCAGGACAGTTCAGTCAGTATTTGTGAGCATGCACCGCTCTCTCCTGAAGCTGGAAATCAGAGAGAGAACCGTCCAGTTTGTGATGTCACTGGGATGTAAAATCTGGGGCTGCTCCACAGACCATGAATCTGAACTGTAATTAAAACCTAATTTGGGTGTAAGAGCTCACATAAACCTTTAATGGCCTTGAAAAATCAGAGCCCCATTCGTTGTCCATGGAGCAGCCCCAGATTTTACATCCCAGTTACATCACCGTTTGGAGGGCTCTTTCTCTGATTCTCTCTGATTTCTGGCTGGAGAACCCTCCAATCGGTGATGTAACTGGGATGTAAAACTCCATAGACATAGATGAATGTGGGTCTGACTTAACGAGGCCATAGAATGTTTGTGTGAGCTCTTACACCCAAATGAGATTTATATTCTGTAGTCTGAGCCATAATTAAAACCTAATTTGGGTGTAAGAGCTCACACAAATCTTTTATGGCCTCATAAAGTAAGAGGAACCCATACACACAGTCACACAGGGGGGCAACTGCACAATATCATAGACCTCACAGACCATAAGTATGAAACACATTTAACAATTGATATATATATATTATATCTTTGAAGTTAATACCAGTGTTGTTTATCCACCAGGAGCTGCCTTCCCTCCACAGCATGCAGCAGTTAGTTCTGATGCCTCCTTCCCACCTCTCCTCTCCTTCACCCTTCCTGCTCTCGCAGACACAGACAAGCCACCAAGGTACACACTATATACAGCATGAACAGCCCTGGGTCCGTATTCACAAACCCTCTCACGGTGGGAATAACGAACCAGAGTCAACTTCAGTCCGTTAGTTTGAATAAGGTAATGAGGACAAGTGTTCCTGGTCACTGATCTAGAGTCAGATCAAGTCCGTTAGTTTGAATAAGGTCATGAAGACAAGTCTTCCTGGTCACTGATCTAGAGTCAGCTCAAGTCCGTTAGTTTGAATAAGGTAATGAGGACAAGTGTTCCTGGTCACTGATCTAGAGTCAGCTCAAGTCTGTTAGTTTGAATAAGGTAATGAGGACAAGTGTTCCTGGTCACTGACCCCAGAACAGCACTCTTTCTCTGGGAAGTTTATTGAATATGAGCCTTGGATGGAAATTGAGAAAATTTGTTGTTGCCATGGTATCCAGGCTCCCTGAAACATAGTAGTACTGCAGTCAAGTGGGGACCCAAAAGAAACAGGCTTGTGACCCAATTTGGGTCCCGACCCATAAGTGTAAGAAATACTACAATATAATGTTCTCCGTTACATACAGCATGTTGTATTTTTTATAGGTTCTATTTTGTCTGTTTTTTTTGTTGTTTCTTTTGACTCTCAAATAAATCAGCAGGCCTGACATTTTCCTGGTTAGGGTCAGGCTAAGGTAAGACAAGGAAAAGGAGTAGTTAAGGTTAAGGTTAGGTTCAGGTCATGGGTACAATATGGCTCAGGCTGCGCACTGATCAAAGGAGATTGGTGGATCAAAGGGCTGGTACGCCTGTACTAAAGAAAGGCAGAGGACTGCAGGCTGTCTGTCCACATAGTGTGTGCACACTGTATTGCTTTGCTATGTCTGAGCCTTTAGTTATGAGGTCTTAGGTAAGGTACAGTCCAGGTGAGGGTTAAGGAAAGGGTTAGGTCTACGTTTTCGGAAAGAATGTATGATGACTTCCAATGTTGCATTGAAAGTGAACTGAGCCCAACCCGTCTGCGTGCTGTTTCCCTGTGTAATGTACTGAACTGAGCTCAACCCGTCTGCGGGCTGTTTCCCTGTGTAATGTACTGAACTGAGCTCAACCCGTCTACGTGCTGTTTCCCTGTGTAATGTACTGAACTGAGCTCAACCCGTCTACGTGCTGTTTCCCTGTGTAATGTACTGAACTGAGCTCAACCCGTCTGCGGGCTGTTTCCCTGTGTAATGTACTGAACTGAGCTCAACCCGTCTACGTGCTGTTTCCCTGTGTAATGTACTGAACTGAGCTCAACCCGTCTGCGTGCTGTTTCCCTGTGTAATGTACTGAACTGAGCTCAACCCGTCTACGTGCTGTTTCCCTGTGTAATGTACTGAACTGAGCTCAACCCGTCTGCGTGCTGTTTCCCTGTGTAATGTACTGAACTGAGCCCAACCCGTCTGCGTGCTGTTTCCCTGTGTAATGTACTGAACTGAGCTCAACCCGTCTGCGTGCTGTTTCCCTGTGTAGCGCTACTGCAGCAGAACCTGCTCTCCATCCCTACGCAGAATCAAACAAGTCTTCTCCAGCATCAACCTGGATTAGCTCTGACCCCACAGGTAAACATTAAATAGTCTCCTTCCTGGACTAGATTTGACGCTACAGGTAAACACTAAATAGTAACCTTCCTGGACTAGATCTGACCCTACACGTAAACACTAAACCTTCATACCCTCATAAGGAGATATGTCATAAGCCTGTAATAATTCAAAAAGACCAACACACTATTAATCAATTTATATTATTAATTTTATTTATTCTTGATTTTAGGACAAGAACTGTAACTAGATTTTAGGACAAGAACTGTTTCGTAATTTACCACCTAAACTACATGCCAAAAGGTAGTTAAAGCAGCACAAGGCAACTTTTGTGACCTTGTCCTCATCTGGTGACCAGAGAAAGTGTTATTTGTATCAGTAAACTGTCTATGAAAAGTGTAGGCTAATTAAGACGAAGAGGATATCAGGTTAGAAAAGCAAATTGCTAAACAAACTTTCCACATGAAAAAAAAAAAAAATCTCATCAAACAAAATATTTTTACACACTATTTTAAATTTGTATAATATAGATGTTTATGTAAGGCTGTCCTTTTTTTTTTTTTTATCGCTTTATAAAATGACACACGTTTGCGTCCCAGGCCATGGGTCGCTCGGGTCTGGCGGGGCCGTCGATGGACGGCCACATGGACATGTCCCACCTGCAGATGCCCAAACACATGGCGGCGCCGCAGCAGGAGGAGCCCAGCGACCTGGAGGAGCTGGAGCAGTTCGCCAAGGCCTTCAAACAGAGACGCATCAAACTGGGCTTCACGCAGGTGGCTTTCTGGACATTTGGAGTGGTTGAAACTTGGTTGTGTGTTGTATGCTGGAGTGTATGTGTGAATGTTTGTATGTATGTGTGTATTCTATGTGTGTGTGTGTGTGTGTGTGTATGTGTAACGGCTTGAATGATGGTTGGATGCTGTCACAGGGCTATCCCGGGCCCTCTAGTAAAATGCACACTGGCCATGCACACACCACAGCAACATTCAATTCTATTTACAACACCATTTTGCCGGCATAGAATTGTTGCTACCAGTGTAGTGGCTAGGCTAAACCATCTACCTAATTGTGAGCCCTGGTTTTGAGAATTAAGAATGCTAACCTAGTGTTGGCTTAAGCTATTTTATTTGTCATTGTTTATATGTACTGAATATAAAAGGTTTATAGAAATGTTTGCATAGGAGATAGTGAGTGTATCTATGAGGTAGAGTACAGAGGGGGTTTGAGTAGCTTTTTGGGGATAGGCTTCTGAAATACCCACATTAAAGTATTTTGAGAATATTTGTATATTGATATAGGTACAGGAATCTTGTGTTGTAAATAGTGCTATTTATTCATGAAACCTATGCATATATTTATTGATTGATTTTCCACTCACATTGGTTTGTCTGTGTGGGAGGAGCTTCCAGTATAAAGGCTGGTGTAGAAGTTCCTCTGGAGTGCTGTTGGAGCTTTGCAGAGTAGTATGCTCTAGTGCGCAAGAGCGATGGGGTCTAGCTCGGCTTTGTCTATAATTTGTGTAGTTTAGTTTCTTTCTGATAGTTTGACATTTTTCTATTTATTTATTTATTGTTCTTTTCTCAACATCATTCACTGTAAATATACTGCACTTCTTCCTGACTGGTGAAAAATTTAAAGTAAACACCTGGTGTCTACAACTGCCTCCGTGAGTCCTAAATCCACCACTTGGCCAATCCTTACAGATGCAATTTGAGTATTTTGCATATTGCCATGTACAATTAATATGTATGTGTGTGTGTGTGTGTGTGTTTGTGTGTGTGTGTGTGTGTGTGTGTGTTTTAACACAGGGAGATGTTGGCCTAGCTATGGGGAAACTGTATGGGAATGACTTTAGCCAGACTACTATCTCTCGCTTCGAGGCTCTCAACCTCAGCTTCAAGAACATGTGCAAGCTGAAGCCCCTACTGGAGAAATGGCTCAGTGATGCAGGTACATTACTGTTGGGAGAGGGAGGGTATGATGACTCTAATAGTACATATACATACACTATATTAGAAATGGCTCAGGGGGCGAGGGGTATAATTACCCTGCTAGTACATATAGATACACTATATTAGTATTAGAATTAGAAGTACATGTTCGATACTGTATATGCAGTTTATACATTAATATAAATGTATTATTAACGGAATAATACCCCTCTTTTGGTGCTCGTCGCGCCACTTCTAATGAAGCAAATTATACATTTTTGTAATGTTAAATAGTAAAAGTAAATAAAGTAAGTTTGGAATGTTTTAGACCTTTGATATAAAAAAAATTAACAAAAAAAGCTGGAAATATGCACACAAAAGAATCACATACAGGTTGGCCTTGACATGGAATAATTTAATCATTTATAACGCTTTTATGTTGCATATAATTTTCAATTTCCATTTTTTATTTGTTTTTATTATTATTATTATTATTATTATTATTATTATATATTTGTTTCTGTCTTCTTTTTACTAATTATCAATTATCGATATGTGAGACCTTTATTTTCCTGCGCCTTTATTAGAGAACGTGTATTGTACTAAAGTGACTGGAAACTACTTTGATGAATAAAGTCTGTGTCAACTCTGTTGTCATGTCAGAGAACTCCCCGTCTGACTCGATGAGCAACCCTGCCTCTGTCCCTCCTCTGATGGAGGGATACGGGAGGAAAAGAAAAAAGAGGACGAGTATTGAAACTAACATCAAGCTGACCCTGGAGAAACGCTTTCTTGATGTGAGTTGATTTGGTCTCCTTTAGTAAACCACTGACACTAAACGTAGTGCCAACAGACGATGTCATGCAGTCGTAAAAAGAACACAGAAAACACACGCCAAAATAATGTTAGGCACAAATGTATTTGTTATATATTTACATAACAGAGTACCATAATGAATGATGTACCGGTAGACAAGGTAAATTGATTTTTTTTATCTGTAAACAAGAGACCCTAATAACCCAAATATCCCTGGTTACATTTGCTTATACAGCATTAAAATTATAGATAGTGATATAATAAATATAGACACTGCTGATACAGCTCCTATGGAAATTTCATGTATAAATGGAGTTCTTCCCTCAGCTAAAACATGGATTTCCTATGTTAATACTTGATATAGGCGAGACGGTTTCCGTGGAATTGTGTTGCTAGGGAACAGCTTGAACCCCAGTTAAATTTCCCTTTAGCTTTGATATTAGCGAACACTGCAAAAGGAAATAAACTGGGGTTCATTTAGAGCGTTTATGCTGTCAAGTTGAAACCGTCTATCACACTCCCACGCAGAGCTGCCTCTACGCCTGTACGCCACACAGCCTTGAGCATCTATAAGGATATAAAATCACTTTCTCCTCAGAACCCCAAGCCCAACTCAGAGGAGATCACGCTGATCTCAGAGCAGCTGTCCATGGAGAAGGAGGTGGTGCGCGTGTGGTTCTGTAACCGACGACAGAAAGAGAAGAGGATCTACTGCCCTGTGCCCGGCATACAAATGAAATCTCACGGCTTCAACTCCAGAATGGTGAGCTAGTAACATGTACTGCATCCCTACACTTAGCTTCTAAAGATGAGTTTGTAAGTTTTCTTTTATGGCATGATATTTTTTCTCTCCCTTTGTGATTATTTTAACGATTTATTTTGCCACTCTGAAAAGTCAATTTGTGGCATTTACATGACATAGATTTTGAAAACTGCAAGTCAACTAAAAGGTACTGGTGGTCTGCCTGTTGCCTGTTGCTATAAAATTCCAATAACTTGTGCAAATGTCATGACTGAAAAGGATGTTAAATGTTTTCTGTTGAATAGTGCGGGAATATGAAAATAAATGGCAAGTTGTTGCAATATTTCTGAGAACTGGATGATTTTACAGAAAAATGTTTTTCTAGTTGTGATCCTCTATGTGCTTTTTGTCTCATCAGCTGTCATGTAACACAATGTTTCAGGCCTCCACATCCAGATCCTACAGCCCACTGGCTTCAGGAGGAGGCAAGTACCGCTGTATAACTTGTCTCTAGTTCCATAAGTCAAATTAAAGTTAATTTCAGTTTAATTTTAGATTAATTTCAGTAAATTCAATTGACATAACACAGCGCTTCTTATAATTTAGCATTGTCTGTGCTCCAAGTGTGTTTTGTGATTTGTTGAACTGAATTTTTCTCTAATGAATAACATGAGTACTAATGAGTTCCTTTTACCTTCCAGTGTCGTCGGGTTCCTCTCCGAACAGTCCGAGTCGCGGCGCGTCGCCAAACTCCATGTCCACTGTTTCCACAGCTCTGCCCCCTCAGGTCAACCAGGCTTCCTACACGGCTCCAGGGTATGACACTTTCCCCCATACCTCTTGAAAAAAGAAATAAAAAAATAGCAAGAGTCCCGTTCCACATTTATTCACCTCATTCACTTCTTCGCCGCCATCATTGTTTTCTTAGACCGCTTTGAACGCATTTCAAAGAGCAGGTGGCTAATTCACTTCCATGTTGTATATTTTTAAAAAAAGAAAGAAAAAAAAACATGAAAAGACGGCGGTGAAAAACAGTCCGAGTTAGGTAATCATGAGTTTGTAATTCCAATAGCACCTATTGTTTTGAATGTTCCGGTTCTGAAAGTGCCATTTTTATGGTTACGTTTTAACACTGAAGTGAAGGAGCACTTCCGCATCCATGCCTGAGACATAGCCTCTTTGTCCATACCCCCCCTGTTGTATCGGAGTCGACCAATATGGTGGTGAAGTGAATAAGAGGAGTTGGTTAGGTTACCTCCATGTGACACTTTTCGAGCATGTGACGTTATGCTCTCTAGATATATACTTTTAATCACTTAACCCATTCCTCACCTTGGGTCTCAACTATAAACACTGCATGCCCACAAGACAGGGCTCAAAATATACCTATGCCACTTCGTTTCAGTTGACCAATTCATGTTCGCTTATGCTAAGGGTCTTGGTACATTGGACAGCTTTTGGGGGCAATGTTCCTAGTAGTGTAAAATAGTGAGCCACAGGGTAAAAAAACTATTCAAATTTTTCCTGGTGACAAGATGTTACTACGTGATTAAAGCAGCAACACAGACCTCTTTCGGGTATATGATCTCACATGTGGGACAGAATTTTGAGAGCTTTACATTCTAATGATGATGTAACAATGAACATTCATGAACAAACATATAACTACTGTTTACTGTTGTCATGTGGGGACCCACCAGAAGAAGGCCAATGTCCCATTTTGGATCCTGACCCATAGTTTAAACATTCAGTACAATGAAAATCGTGTTTTTCAATCTCATTGCATTTTTTTTTTTACAGAGGGTATGTTGATGTACATACTGTAGAACTGTTGTTGTTGTTGTTGTAGTTGTTGTTGTTGTGAAAATGATGACTATCCCCCTGGATATCAACAAAATCAAGCCGTTTCAGATACCAATCTGCTTCCTGAACGATATTACATAATGTACTCTGGTTACCTGATTGGCCAGTCAGTCGGTCTGTCAGTTTTCAGTAGTTGTAAAGGATATCAGCTAGCTAGTCCGCAAACAAAAGTATGAAACTAGTTTGCTACAATTTAGTTAATTCTAGTGGTTCAAAAACATCCACAGCAACGGCGACAATTTATTTATCACCTGCTAGCACAAGTTAGCCATCTCCCATAGCAACCGATCATACTGGTCCCATGAATTTGTTTACATTTGAAAGCTTCATGTATTATGATACTAACTTGACATCTCCTTTCAGTTAACAGAAGGCCACACCCCCTCAACTTACTGAGAGTAGGTGCACTAAAGTAAATCAAATTATACATCTAAAGCTGAAAAATGGATACTCATGACATTAATGTTCCACAATAAGCGATTTATGACTGAATTTAAAAAAAATCATTGTACTGGATTTTTTATTTTGTTTTGCAAAGAAACAAGTTGAAATCTAATTGTAATTATTTATTTTCCAGCACCCCTTTCTTCCCTTGTATTGAACACACCACATTTAAAATTAATTATTTATTCCTTGCCTGGCTACCCCACATCCAAGAGTAAACATATTTTAGCAACTGGGCAATACATTAGGTAGGCAGTGTTCCTGGCTCCAAAAAGGACAGCTAATTGATTAATCAAAGCTAATTCATTGCTCATGTCCCCCTTGTCACATCACACACAGCAATAATTTTTAACAGCTTGTTTTGGCTTGTTAATCTGAAGACTCAAATGGCAAGGAGTACCCATGCCATTTTCCCCCAGCACCTAAATAACATTTCAGACTGCCAAATCTATACAAAGACAAGGCAAAACCCATTTACCATAATATGTCCCCACTAATGCCTTTCTTGATTATATGAAATGGAGACTGCAATGATGTATCAGCACTGGAAAACTAACCCTATACTTTAAAACCCAGCAAACCAGTTGGTCACATTACCCAAAGCATAACAGACATGGAAAGGGGCTATACTGTTTCTGCATACTGTGGTCCCTAAACAGTCATGGAATTATGTAAATCGGATATGACTGTAAATGTATTAATGGTTAGTAAATGCTGCATATAATGTTATTTGTTCATTAATTGTTTTATAAATAATAATAATTATATGAATTATTATACATCGTATTATAAACATCAACATAACTGATACGAAATGGTAACAATTACTTTCTAATGACATTAGTTAACCATTCATTAACATTTTTTTTTTATTATCCAGACCAGGTTAAACCATTTTGAATACTACAGTGCATTAAGTATTGGTCAATGATTAACAAGTATTTTTTAAAGCATTCATAACCATGGCTACTATAAAGTTGCAACTATAGTATAGTCACTATATAGAAGAGCACCAGCTTGGAGAGTCTGGATAAACAGTAGCTTGCAAAAAATATCCATGCCACGCTGTATCTTGTGAACTGATTAAAAATCATCCAATATAGGTTGTTAATTATCTTGCCACATACATGCTGACTGCCTAATTATCTCACTCTGATGGATTCATATTGCTCTTTGAGTCTTTAAATGTGTGCCTAACCCTAATGATTAAGACTTAACAAGTTCATAAGATACAGAGTGCTGTGGATATTTTAGGAAGCTTCTTGTTCACTGAGACTTTTCAAACAAAGTTTTTCTTCTGTGTAGCGAGTATACTATAGTTGCAACTTTATAGTAGCCATCCAAATGTTTATTAATGCTTTAAAATGATTTGTTAATCATTGACCAATAATGAATGCACTGCAGTACTAATACTAGTTTAGTAATTAATAGTGTTAATAAATAGTTAACTAGCATAACAACATTTCTTATCAATGATGATACAATATAGTATTAATAAACTGTAATTTTGTTAATTAAATCAATGAATGAACAAATAACATTATGTATAACATTTACTATCCATTGATAAACAGTACATAAATATAACTATATATTTATTGGAAGTTAAAGCTCTACTGTGTAGTTTTTGGGGAAATAAACTAACCTCCGAAATGTGAAAATAAAGTATGATATATCTTTAGTGTTGAATACATAAACTGTTACAAGAGAAAAAAGTGGATGCCTGGAGCACTGTTCACTCTGATATTGTGGTCAGTTGTGGTATTACCAGTGTTGTTTTCAATAATTACATGTAGTGACATTTACGTCTCTTTACAGTACTCTTTACCTGTCATTTGGGGAGGGGGGGGGTGTTGTTTTTTTGTTTTCTGTCTCTATTTGTTATTAGGGTCTCACTGTAGTCTCGTGGTTTATGCTGTTGGTCTGCACTACTTTAATTATTATATTTTCCTCCCTACTTAGCACTCCTTATGACTGATTTCCTCAGATTTGTCACTTGGAATGTCCAAGGGATTGGTCATGTGATCAAGAGAAAGAAAATTATAACATATATATATATATATTTGCCGAAGAGATGTATGCCATCACAGCTGAATCATGGCACTGGGTTTGTGGTGCTCAAATACATTACAGAGCAAAAAAACAAAGCAAAGTCAGCAAATTATTTTCAACTTAATTTAGCAGTGTACATGACAATGATCTTCACTCCTGTAGGTTTATCCCCACCTAAGGTGTTTTTTTTTAAATTATTATTATTATTATTATGTTGCAGTTTCTGATTAATATATTAGCTGTGCTTTTTTGGAGCCAGGAACACTGCCTACCTAATGTGCTGCCCGTTTTGTTTGTACTGTATCTGTTCCACAGATTCAAGCAAGTCATATAACATTGTTGAAAAACTGTCTGCATTAACATAGGTTTCAATGCTCTGAAGTAAGAACTGTGTCGACTCAACCACACACACAATCCCGTGGAATTGGAATTGTCTAAAAAGTCCACATTCGACACGGTCTGGCAAAGCTGACCTTGTAGACTCGACCAGAGCATGTGAGCGGAGCTGTGCACGCTCTCTGCCATTCTCCATCCTCGATGATGCTCTACTCTTTCCTCGCCCCCACTCACGCTCAACGACAGCTCCAAATTCCCTCCATTGTGGAAGCCAACACAGTTGATGGTGACTGGTTTTGGCAACTTGGGAGCATGAATGCATTGATAGGATACTGTACTGTTTGAATTAGCCCATGTGAAAATGCAGAACAGGAGTCATTTCCCTCATGCAGAATGCAGGTCAGGTAATATAATTTCCACTGTGGTAATATGGGAGGAGAATAATAAGTGGAAAGCCCCCGTATATGTGAGCCTAATTGGCACTGTTAGGCAAGGCACAGTTGTGCGAGACCACAGATAATTTCTCCTGAAATGTATCAACTTCGAAGGCTAACAAGTGTAAGCTATGTAGCCTAGCAATGTGATCTTGATTGTGATCTTAATACTGCAATTCATAGCATTCGATCGCAGACGTCTTGGTCGTAAACAACAGGTGATTGTAATCAAATAGCAGGTGATTATCATTAAATTCAAATTGTGGCCAATGAGCTGTGGCAATGCGTCCTATTATATGTCATGAAAATACTATGAATAGGCCCTTTTTAACGGTGGCCATTTTGACATGTCATCGCAGGGTAAACACAGGTGTCATTAATAACATAACATAAATTATGGTCCTGTTCCATTTAGATGTGTCATAGCCATTCCATTTAGACAGCATGCACAATATACCAGGGCCCTGTTACACCTAAACACAGCCTACCTAATCTACTGTCCAGTTTGGAGCCAGTGAAGGTTTGTTAGTTTTGGGTGTGGGGTAAATGAATAATGAACACAAAAATTGGTGTGTGCTACACCAACCAAAAACAGCCATTTCAATTCAAGGGAAGAAAGAGGTGCTGGAAAATAAATAATAAAAACTTGATTATTAATCAACACGTCAATGACGTGCACCACCACTCTCTCCCCTATACTTCTCTCCTGCCCCCTCTCTCTCACCGGCACCGCAGAACTATGCCTCCATCGCAGTATGCACCCGTACCGAGCCAATCGACTCGACCCACTATACAGCCCTCCCCAGCCAGCCTGCAGGCGGCTTGCCATTCGTCCTCATCTTGCACGTTTTCCCCTTCAAATACTCCCCTCCCTATCTCTTCCAGGTGGTAAACCCAAGGTAAACGTTTACATATTCCCCTTATTAGATGACGAATCCATTCCCATGCCTGTCTTAACTTTTCTTCCAAGGTCGGGCCACGAAAATTAAGTATGGATAAGTGCATTTATGTTATCAACCGGTTGTCCTTCTAAGTATTCACCTCATCTCCATTTACGCTTACAACTGCCCAACTATGCTCTCTTTGTCATCCCTAGATCTGGATACGTTCACCGAACATCCTTCTGTCTCCGACCATGGACTTCATTCATTTATACCCATCATCCGACGAGGACTTCAGCCCCAACTCACCTCATCCCCCCAGTTCCGAACCAGAGCCCCAGCCATCAGGAGGGAGAGGGAGAACCCCCTCTCGCGCCGGCCGCCGCAGATCCTCCCCAGCACCCACACCCCGGCAAAACACTCGGGTCGTGGCAACGGCTCGGGGTCGAGCTGGGGCAGGGGGCTCCAGCCAGGGCACTCCCTGGACAATCAGGAGGATCAAGCAGGAATTGGTGCGGAGTGGGGTCCCCTTTAGCAGAAGGGTTAAGAAGCAACAGTTGCTGACCCTCCTCTCCCTCCAACAGAGTCCACTCGCTCA
>OMKL01049620.1:0-11987 GCA_900302295.1 Parasudis fraserbrunneri
CTCCCCCCCCCCCCCCTCACCCCATCACATTCTCCTGTGGTTGTTTACTTACTGCAAAATGTGTTTTTTCTAATAATAAAAAAATATTTGTAAGGTGCAGTGAAATTTGATTAAAAGAATGACGATTATGAAATTATATCCTCCTGCACCAATAGATGGAAGTGAATATGCGCTGATCACCAATAACCAACCATCAATCTCATATTTAATGTGAGCATTTGCTGAAATGATCAGGGGCCAATCCCTCGCAGCATCCCTTGTGTTAGTGTGGTTGGTAATTATAAGATACAGTCAGTTGTTAGGTTTTGCTAAAACAACTTCTGAGCATGCTCAGGCTGCATCACTGCTAGGGGTCACTGCCACAAGGACAGTATTGGGATAATATGGTACAGTAAGACAGGGTAGCCTGAAGCTATATAATAAAGTCTTAGCCTTAGGGATTTAGTTTTAGATAATTATGAAAATGTTCATCTTGAGTTGTGAAAGATTACTATTGGTTAAAACACACAATTCTTCGTTGTGGGACACAACAGCTCAACACCTCTGCTGCAAGTGCCAAGTCACTGTGTCCCCAGTTCTCTCACAAATAGCAAAGCTGAGCTGGAGCTGTAAGGTGGGCTGGGAGCCACAGGCTAAGACAGAACAGGGATTCTACATGTAGCCAATAAGATGGGTCTAATCCTTGCAACAAGAGGCTAAATGATACTGTACATGCCTTTTAGAACCGGTTAATTCTCTGCTTCCTAGTTTTAATCTCTGGCTGGTTGGCTTTGACATTCCATTCAAGTTCTCTTTTCATCTCTGCTTGTGTGAGGGTGTCAAACAAACAAAGGCAGATGTGTGTGAATAAAACACAATAAATTCAAGCCTGTGTCACACCACTGCACACAACTCCCATCGTCATCTCAGAAACAGAGAAGAAACAGTGAGTGGGGATGAGTCAACACTGCACACTGACAACATCCCACAATGCATTGTGCCGGCTGATAACTGACATTGCAACACTGTAAGCCTCAATCTACAGATGCCAACCAACTCATCCACTCTCTCACTCATCACACACACACACACACACACGTCACTATTACTAAAGAGAACTAGGCTAAACTGGCAGAGGCAATCCAACCACCACAGGAACAACCAGACAAAAACACTGAAGGAGTTGTGGAACCTTAATATGCAGTACATTGGAGTTGACATGTTGTGTATATGAACGTGGTAATCTTCAAATGACATACCTCAATCCAACTGTCCTGGGGTTTCTCAAAACCATGTCAAATCTAGAAATATCATCTTAATTCCAGTAATCTGGGATGAAGATTATCTCAACCGTTGTCACTCCGGCAGCAGGTCAGATGGTATCATACCCTTTCATGACTATTCCTGACAAATAGATGGTGTGTAAAGTAGCCTAAAAGGATTTGGCCTACAGGATGCAGTGGCCAGGGATTAGGCCTGCTGTGATGCCTACAGCACTGTATCTAGGCCTAGCTGACCCAGATCACATGCAAGCAGACTACACATGATCTGAAAGGATAAGTGACTGCCTGCCTGTTGCATTACAACAGCAACCGAGGAAGAACACGTTGGACCTGGCGGATGATGACACAGCAAACCAACATCTCTGACTGTCTCCGTTTAAATATATCCTCACAATCTCATCTCGGTCCCCAAGTCTCTTGACTGAGGGCCAAACTGAGGGATGTCATAAACTCGATAAGAGGAGCTTGAGATACTGCCTTGTCTTTCACAGTTTGCCTAGGCTAACTTATTGAGAATATTGCATGCCTTAAAAGCCAATATGGTCTCAGCTATGTGGCTCACCAACCAGAACTCATGAACAAGACTGAACCTGTCGAACAGCCTGGTTGCCTCATTGAAAAGCACCTGGATAGGTACAGGGTGATACAGATGATGTATAACGAATTCCATGAATTCTTGCATGAACGCAATGTTCATCTCAGCAAAGGAACCAAACTTGTTCCTGGATTACTGAATTACAACAGGAACATCTGAGCACATCACGCCCTTATAATGACGTATAAGACAAAGGCACACAAAGAAACATTTGTGAGAATGGAGGCTTGATATTGTCCAATAGCATCAGACCAAATCACAGGCTAGCTATGGCCTGGCTTCTATCCTCTTTGGCAAAGATCGTCTCAAGTACCTTGTTTCTGTACTGTGATGGTTAGGTTAGGATGGAGAGTTAGGCTAATTGGCCCCACTGGCTAATAAGGAAGCTGGCAAGGCCTTATAGTAGGACAGGAAAAATAATCCAAAGAGGGTGGACTGCCATCCAGTTGTCCTTTGAGAAAGACTTGAAAAACCTCTTGAGAACCACCTGCATCCTCCCCCTCCACCATCTTGGCTGAGTTATAAAGACAGTGCATGGGGGTGATTTGCCCAACCAGGTCACGTGTTAAGGGGCTGCTTCTTTCTCCCGCACACAACATGGCAAATTCCACAACTGGGCTTCAAAATGGGCCTGGTCCTCTCTCAGTCACAATTCAGTTTCTTTACTAAGGATGGCACTCACTAACAAAATAGAAGGGGTAGTATAACCTGGGGGCTGGATTAGAATGACTCAGGCTCTGTAAATGGACAAGTCCTCATCTATGATATATCACAAAAGGACCATAATATAGGCTAGTCATTTCATTTTCAATTTATCAGCTCCATTTTCTATGTGAAGAGCCGGGGGCCCACCAGTTATACATTAAACAAGTGAGAAGACACCTGAAATACATTTTCCTTTTCTTCTCAAAGGGTTTTAGTTCAAGTCTATTCTGAAGGAACTTAAATAACCATGCCTTAACAGTCAAGACCCTCATACCTTGAATAGCATATACATGCAGTTTAAAACTGCATTGCCAGGCAGTGAACCAAAGCAGTGCCATGGGCCCAGAATGCTGAGTAGATCTTTCTGTGAAATGTGACTCATCATTAAGTAATTCTATTACAGAAGCATGGATGAAGGCTGGTGCCAGGAGAGCCTTAGCATTGAATCAGATCAAAAGATACAGCCCATGGCATTGGAGTAGCAGTAGACTAGTACATGGTTAACTAATTATAATAGCACACACAATTTAAACTACTTTGGCCATAATTAGGGCCTAGATCCTCCCCACCATCACAGGGCTCGTGTTCTGTTCAAAGTAACGTCTTACCTACGTAGATGTTCCCTGCTAGATACGTTATATTGTAGCCGAAATTAGGATGGGGTGAGCTAAATATCAAAATCACCGACGCGTTTAATTAAAATGGCATACGAGGAAACGTATTCAGAACAGCTAGTCAGCTCCGTTGGCCAAGCGTCAGCGTGTACAGTGGGACTCGCGCGCTAGCAGCATCTCACGTCATGCCACGATGTGATGATGATGATGATCATTAACTTCAAAAGCACTTGAATAAACGTTTGGGTTGCAAGCTAGTTAACGCTAATCGTGCAAATGAGAGCAGGCTAATTCTAGACGAGGTTGATAGCGTGAAAATTACAAAGCGAACCAGCTAAAACTATATTTGAGAATAATTTGCACTGAGACAGATCTGACGGATATGGTATGAGTAGTGGCTTTTACTGCTACTGTTGTCACGTTAGAGTTATAAACAGGAACTAGATAACGTTCGATAACGTTAACGTTAGCTAGACAGTCAGAGAAGACACATGTCTAGACAAGATAGACCTGGATGTCAACTGACAAGAACCGTTATAGCGAACTTAACTTACCTGTAGTTCGACGATGCTATAACGTCTTTCAAATCACAATCGGAGAAATGAAGTGTTAGCAAATGCCAATGGTTGGCATGTAGATTCCCTCTGGATAATCCTTTTTATCTTCTGCTGCTCCACGCGTGCCTGCCCTACCCTGTGTGCTCCGACTACAGTTGTTCGGGAGGAATCGCAACCACTTTCCGTTCCCTGCCTAGCCCTTCCAATTTCTCTCGCTTCTTTGAATCCCTTTCTCTGATGAATTTAAATGTCTGACATTCTCCCTGCTGGCCACGCCACATGGGCTGACAGCTTGGCTTGGCTGCTCAGTCCAATGAGAGAAGAGGCAGGGCTCTAGGATCCAGCCAGTGATGGAGTAATTCGCCGAACGCCCCTGTAGATACAGAGGAAAAAACTGAAATCGCAAGGCAGGGTTACTGGAGTTCATTCTGATCCTCTCTCAGCGTTGCTTTCCCCGCCCCGCCATGGACAAGACGAGATGCGGCCAAGCTCAAGTTCATCATCACCGAACTTTTTGATCACCAGAGCAAATGTTTAGATTGACACATGCAGAAAAGAGGGATTATTGAGAAACTTCACTAGGTTAGGGCAATGTTCAAGTCAAGATTGCTTTTACACAGGACAGTTTCAGACATTTGGAAACATCTGACAGATAACAATCTACAATTCTTCAGCCTCACTGATTAATTGATATACTTTTATTTATTTATTTATTTTTATTTTTAAAATTTCCATTCTAGTTTTATGCAATCATTTTCTTTTTTGGATCTGGACATTAACCCTATGTCGAAGCATCTTCTGGAGGTAACCATTTAATTTTACTATATCATATGTGCAGAAATTGTTACATTGATTGCAATAATAATAATAATAATAATAATAATAATAATAATACAAATAAATAAATAAAACTTCTCCATGTGTGAGTATTACGGTATGTACACTACTGAACTTGTGAAATAAAATGAGATTGTAGATGTAGGCTAGTATGCTTCATTGTTTAACTTCTTTTCTGTATTAGACGATAGGGAAGGAACATAAGTCAATGGTTCAATGATGTGTGTGTCAAACTCGGCCATGGACATTTCAGTCAGTGTGTTGAATCAACTGTATATTATTTGATACTCTATTTTAAATGTGTTCGTACTTTTGGCCCTTGAGCTGGATGGATGAATACAATAATACAATTTCGGTTTGATGTCTTCTTAGATAATACAATTCCAGACTGCCAATCTTTATCTAGATTTATATTCAGAGTCAGACTAGAATTGGTGACTGTAATGATCAATACAAAGTCGTCCATAAAACTAGATCAGGAAGGACCGACCACCACACTTGTAAAATATTACATAATTTTATGTTGAACACATGGGTACATACCAAATATATTGTAAGTGATGTGAAAATCGGCCTATCATAGAACGGGGGTGTGTGGGATCCTCCAATCATGACAGAGGGGAGGGTGTTACTAAGAAATAGGGTGATGTGAAGGCGGAGCTTGTTGCCAGGACATCTAGAGATGGTGACGTAATACGGAAGACTCTTTTTACTGTCGGGGTTGATAGGGTTCAACCAAGAAAAGTGTAGTCAGTTATTCACTGATCAAAATGGGGCCATGAAGACAATATACTCTTAACAGCACATTTTCACCATTTAAAGCACAGTGAAATAACAATATATGTTTAAAATGTTACGAAGTAAAGTAAAACTAATCTGCATACTATTTCTGTCCAAGCTGGACAAAACATGCACGTATAACAAACATACTACATAATGCAATAATATAAAAATAATTCAAATCTGTTTAATTAACCATGTTTCACATCCCATGATTTTCACATCACATCCCAAGATTGATTTGCATAATAAGTGAAATACAAAATAGAATGCATCATTATGGCATACAACTAGGAACAAAGGCATGTCAGTAACACAGACAAAGGCAGGGGTGGAAAGTAACTTTGTACTTTTACTCAAGTACTGTACTTGATACTTTTACTACACTACATTTCAAAGCAAACATCTTCCTCTTGGAATGCTTCTTTGTACCAAAATATGAGGACATGATATTGAAGGAGAACTTTTACTTTTGATACATAACTACATTTCATATCAAGTACATTCCTAACTTTACTTAAGTACTCATTGATGACAACCTTTTAATTATTTTTGTGTGTCATATGCTGCCTTCAAATGGAGCTCGTGAGTTTGTGGTCTTGACATGGGAAGTCAAGTACACGATATGCTTGGCATTCAAGTGGTTAAAGTCGTGAGGACACTGTTGCTAGGCAACTAGGCAATGTCTTGAGGCCACAGAGGCTAACGATTTAGCTAACTAAATGCAAAGTCATAATGCCAGAGGGAAAAGATGACACCGTTGGGAATATCAACATTTTCCTCAGATATATTATTAATTTACCACATGATGATTTCCACTTACAACATTGCAAATACCACAACAGTGGGTCGTTCATATGGACTCTTTTGTGAACAAGGTAAACACAATCCCATTTGAAGGCACCAATAATTCATACAAAATGTTAATTAGAGGAAGTTACCTAATGCAGGGTTAAGTAAAGGAATTAGGTGCTTCTTCTACCACTGGTCAAAAGTAAATAATTACTGCCTTTTCCCTGAGACACATAGGGGTATGTGTGTGTAGAGATTGAATAGAATCTAACAGTGGTATAGAATATACCTTGCCAGAGTATATAAGCCTATACCTAGCCAGTGTACCGGTGTTTCTGTATTCAACTAGGCTTCATTACCGTATTTTCTCTGCAGACTTACTGCCTGAAGCAAAGACAGACTGGCACTGATGCAATGATCCTGGATTGCGACATTCTAGTGGTCGACTGATATATTGGGCAGATATTGGCCGTTAAAATATCGATATCGGCCCACCAACATTACCATCTTTACTCGACTTCGCTCAATTTTAATGCTAGTGATAATGGAATCATATGAAACTAGAGATCGCAAGGAATCCGATGATACCAATCACTTCATGCTAGCTTACCCGGAAAGGGGCTAAATAGGGCTCCAAAATTCAGATATTTTGAAGGGAAAAAATACTGCGATATTTTATATCCACTTCCTAGTACAATTGTAATGTTAGCAACTGCAAAACTAGTTGCAATCAATCAGCTAAGCTAGCTAGCTAATATAGCTAACATTGGTGAACTTTAAGTTCAGCAATTTTGTGTCTCATTTGTTGTCATTAAATCCTTGTATTTTGTCAGATGCAAAAAGAAAAAAAGAAAAAAAAGAAAATATCATTATATCGGCCATCATCATTCTCTAAATATCGACATCGGCCATTGACAAACCCATATCGGTCGACCACTACCACTACTACATTCATCCATGCTTCTAACCCCCCTTCATTGATAAGTGGGAAATATCCACCCATCCATCTATCTACCCAACCAACCCTCCCTCTCGCCATCAGTCTTTGATACTGTAGTTTCTGATCTTGCTGACCCTGTTGGTCCCTCCAGTTTTGTTGGTCTTGGCTGTGTGTAAGGTATTCCTAATGGGTCTCCTCCTCCCCTCTAGCTGGCTCTGGGTCTGGAGAACAGCCTGGGTACCCTTCATCTGGCCTCCCGGACTGCTGGGTCCTGCCAAGTCACGCCTGCTCAACTCGCCTTCACCTGCAGGTTGACGACAGAACACATGAATCATTTATGTCTACCAATCCATTGGAATTATAAGATTTAGATGACAGATTCTGGCTTGTTGCAGCTTTTCCCCTACTTAATTGATTACATCTAATGGTTAAGTGTCCCCAAAGTGGTTTCCCTTTTAACTTGCAGTTAATGTTTATTATTAAATTACTGATAAATTAGGCATCTAAAGGCTCAAAGACACACAGAGTCTGAGCTGAAAATGGAAAATCCCTCGAATGAAAAATCACAGTAACAAGGACAGCATAGAGCAGGGGTTCAACAGGGGGACCGAGGTCCACAAAGGGGCCTCAGGGACCTGCCAGGGGGGCTTGAGAAATTATTGAAAGCACAGAATGCTTAAATCACAAAACATCAAATACTTAATGAATCTTTCTACTACATAAATAACACAGCAGTTAATATTATATAAATAAAGTTTTTTTATAAAGCAAAGGCAAAAAGGCTGAGAACCACTGGCATAGAGCACCAGGAACACTCAAAACATTCAGACTAAATATGACAGCTATTAATATTGTATTTTCACTTTGTTTTTCACATTTTCATCTCTGTTCAACTTAAACATTCACATAAAGTTGTGTAATCAACGTGAGAGTATTCTTTCTTTTTCTTATATGAATGTCCACTATCATTTGGAAATGCTTGGCATATTGGTGATGTGTGTGGAGCAATATTTGCTTTCTCAATCTAATCAAAGTAATGGAGATATAGTTGGATGACCTTGGCTTGCTTGGCTAGAGAGGGGCTGACACAGGACACATGCACACGCACATGCACACACACACGCACACACATACGCTCACACACACGCACACACACGCACACACAGCTAGGGATATGCCAGGTATTGGGTCGTCACTTGTTGGCCTAGCTGCAACGCCACAATTTTCACCCAAAAAGTTGTTTATAAACCTATCCCTTACCTTAACCCTAACCTTAACCTCAGTGGAGACCTCACGCCACACTCTAACCTAAAATAGAGATACATTTTTTAGAAGATATAGCAATTTCTTTAACTTTGCAGCTTGGCCGTTTAGTGACAACCCAGGTTTTCCCACCTGCCAACCTATTCTACTTTTAACTGTACTAAAGTATTAAAGCACATTCAGACTTCAAAGCCAATTTGCAGTGCAAATGGACAATAGCTCCTCACTTACAGCAAACTAGGAACAGTATATTAAATCTTTACTTAAGTTCTAACTGTATAATTAAGCAAAAACTCACGACAAGCTGTGCCAAAACGATATCACAGCTAAGGTGTGTTGTTTGCCTGGTGTGCAGCAATCGCATTAGCTGAGTGGGTTATTGCTTTTATAAAAATGTTTCTAAATTATGTCCACACATTATCAGAACTCTCCATCATTGTCTACCATCAATTTTAATTTCTAAACCAAAAGATGTTTGCAATTAAGTGGCCCCTGGCGAATTCCGACCCTTGCAGCACACTGTTTTGCCAAGCGACCATTTCAGCAGACAGCTGGCCAAAGATGAAAGGTATTAAGTTAACCAGCTACTATTGAAGTAACAGGTGTTTTCAGGCACCTAGTATTTCCTCTACTAGGTTGAGAATTGATCATCACTGTGGCAGTTAACCCTGCCACAGGCCACCTAAGTGACTTACAAAGGGGCCCTCCAGCACAGAGACACGGGGTAGATGTTGCAAAATAGTCCACTTTATTGAAGAGGGTTGGCAAGATGTTACAAGCCAAAGCAGATGGAAACATGTCATGACAAAAGCTCTAGCCTATGTGTGTGTGGGGATGGCAGATTTAACCTGTGCAGCCACCCCTGCTCCCAGGCCTGATTAGCTTGACCCAGGGCAGGTGTGGCTGCTTAAACAAGCCATCCCCACACCAGTCACCTTCAACTAGCCACTGCTCAAGAGTTTGATCACCCAGAAAAAGGTGACATTAGACTAAACCTCGTGAACGAGACCAGACATTGGGCAACCTCTCTCCTATCCCTCTTTCACATGCCCAAAAGCTTAAAGTCTATCTTTATTGTACTTTAGCATTCTGGTAATTATATTATATCAGTTCATACAAAAGGAACCCTTGGTTCACAGTCTATTTATACAGATAGTGTTGCAATGTAGCTGTCTGGTAGATGGGTTCAAGCTTGTGTGTTCGTGTGTGTGTACTGTGACTAACACTGGACATACTGTCCTCAATTTAGTGGTTCACATCCAATATAATGTTGAAACAGCAGTTGCTGACACACTCAATCAGGATTACAAGGAAGAAACACCCACAGGTTTATGGCTTGAGTTCTAGAAACTGGGCCACCATGATGATGAAATGGGGAACTAAATGGCAAAGGTTTTAAGATGATTAAAATTGATTATCATCATGCAGGCAGAAAGATGGAATGGAATAGGTACAACTTTGAAATTTACTGCGTGACAATGTAGGACCTAAGACCATCTTAGAGTTGATAAACTGAATGAAAGGTCTGTGTGTGTGTGTGTGTGTGAGTGTGTGTGAGCTCCTTTCATTCACCTTCAGCTAGTAGTGAGGGGCTGAGGCCTTGGTCCAGCATCTGCCAAACCTCCTTCAGCGACCCCTCTGTTGCCACTGATGACAGCAGGGGGCCGGACGGGGATCGTGACCCCACTTCCAGTGAGCTCTGTGACTGGCTAGCCAGAGGAGGAGTGTTCTCTTTGCTCCTGGCATGCTGGAAAAGACGGGGAGAGCACGAGTGTAGGATATCCATTTCGATATTCTACTAATTTCAATGACTCACTGACTATTTTCCACTACACCATGGTTACACTGCAAGGTTCAGTTTGAAAAAAAAAAGAAAATAGATGATTTAGGTGTCAAATATTAAATTATAAAATGTCTATTCCAAGTGATGAATGAGTGAATGGAGAGGCTTAGCTCTAGCAGCACAAATGATCTTTTCAGACGATGCATTATTTAGGACAGTGTGTTCACCTCATGCTTGCCTGTGTCTCTGCGCCCCTGGCTCCAAGGGTTGGCAGCCCCGTCTCTACCCCCACTGTCGCTCTCAGAAAGGAGCGTCCGCACCAGGGTGGGAACACCCGGCCTCCGCTCCCTCTGGGCGTACTGCAGCTCCTGGCAGAAGAGAAACATTAGTCAACTTGCTGCCCCCTCTACTGGTCACGCAGAGAAATGCACAACACCAGAGTGATTCCTCAGCGCGCTCACTGTGATACAGTGGTCTTGGCATTCAGCAACACTGGCTTCTGTGTAGGTTTGATGGGAGGGGAGGAGAATCATTGGCCAGCAGAGTATGAGAACTTTCTTTTTGATTTTGCAAATTCAGGGACAGACCTTTCATTGTTTCACAGACCATTAAAGAATAGAAAAGAGTCTGGTTGTTTGCCTGCCAAAGTGTCTAGTAGAGAAACTGATCAGCCACAAAAAAAAATGTCACATTATTTTGGCTAGTGGCTGGTATTAACTTCCCACCCTGGTTCGGGGATAATTCTGAACATGTCGGGAGACTGTGAGATGTAATATTTGAGATGAGTCACCTGTGTGGTGAGCCGATACTGCAGCTGCTCCAGAGCAGAGAGTCGACCCTGCTGGGCCCCTGGCCCGTCCCTGGGAGAGTCTCTCTCTGGCTCCATGGAATCTGATGGCCTGACCGAGGGCTGGGGGACTGAGGGAGAAAACAAGCCATAATAATGCGGGTGTGAGAAACTCGGAGGGTGGGTTTTTGTTCATGCACAAGCACATACAGTGTGTGTACACACATGTCCATATGGTGTGTGTACAGCGTGGGTAACTGGGCGTATATATAGTCAGGGGTGTTTGTCTTCCCCCCGGCCCCGGGGGTAGTGTGTGAACTCTGTGTTGACACTGCTTTAATCCTCCCCTTACAGCAGGGATCAGGGGTAGGGCAGCGGCATGGAAGAGCAACACAGCACAACAGGAGCGGAGATCCCACACTTCCTGTCTCTGTCAACACCGACCCGACCAATCACAACACAGCTGCACTTCCTGTTTATAGTGCTCATAACAACAAACCCCATGCAGGCTGCTATAGGTGTGATCGCTGGGAGCCTATTGTGTATGACAGAAGTATTACGGGGATAATAACTGTATGGAACTGCTAGACATCCCCTGTCTCAACAGAGAACGCATTAAGCTCAAGCTTATTGAGAAGGGTGAATTCGTCCACTGTGCAAATTCACAGTATTCTCATGACATGTCATGTGTTTTCCTATCAATATTGCACAATGCCATCAACACAGCTCATTGGCCACCATTTGTCATTTAATGATAATCACGTTATTTTTATTAAAATCACCTGTTGTTGCACTTTGTCTGCGACGGTGATATTGAGTACTACGAATAGGGACTTCAGCCTTTGTAATGTACCCAGTAAAGAGTAATGACATGAGTGGTAATCAGTGTGTACAAAGTACCAATGAGTTGCAGAGTGAATGAAAAGCACACAATCAGCAGCGTACCCTCGAGTCCTGCGGCGGTGAGCTGGGCCCGGAGGCGGTTTCCCATCTCTATCAGCTGCTGTTTGTCTCCGGCAAGACGGGCGATACAGCGGGCGGCCTGCTTCAGCTTGGCCTGCAGGACGGGGAC
>OMKL01049638.1:0-19389 GCA_900302295.1 Parasudis fraserbrunneri
TACATTTACCAGTAATTTTGTCCTTTAAGTGCATTTGGGGTGAGAGGTCAAGTGACGTTTTACAGGAGCGATTATTGGAAACAATGAAAAGGTAAACAAAACAAATAATATAAGAATGTCTAAAACAATTCTGTTTGTTTGATTTTTTTTTGTCATACCACACTGGAAAATATTACAAAATCCTGTGGGATTTGTACAGTTTGCCTTTGAGAAAGAAAATATAAGCAAGTGAATGATAACTCAATCATCAATCAATTATTCATGAGTAAAATAACATAGCTCATGGCATATGCCATGCCTTAAAAAAATACTACTACTACTTATACTACTAGTACCTACTACAACAAATGGATACAATCAAAAGACAGAAATAAAGTCACAGATGTAAGTACAGTGACATTTTTTTTTAAAGAGAGGATAATACAATTGTAAAACAAGATTAAATCTTTATGATTTATATACGCATATGTAATACATACATATGTATTACGTATACATCTTTAGTTATTAGACTGGACCTTGGACTAACCAAAGGGACTTGCCTGAGGATCTCAGGCTCATAGTTGGTAAAAAGGTCTGAGATGTAGGTGGGAGCCAGACCCAGTCTATTAGTAACATCTTAAAATCAATTCTAAAACTAACTGGCAACTATGAGTGAGGCTTCAGTGACATACCTACTGTGATACTGACCTAAAGTTACCTCTGACAGGAAGATATCAGGCAAGAACAGGGAAGTCTCAAGTCAATATTTTGTAATGTATTGGTGTTTTCTGTGTGCTATATCAAAATGACTTCTCAGTTGCTCATCTTCTACACCCTCTTACACTCCAGTTTTTCAGGTAGGTGTACCTTGAATTGCTGTGAAGACATTGTGACTGTTTTTTGTGCATTATGCCTTGATCTGTAGGATAGGAACATTACCAAGCTTGCGTCGGAGAAAATATGACATGATGCTCTAACTGACCTCAGAAATGTACATCTTAGCTTTCTTCAAAAGAAACAGAAACATAAATTATATGTTATATTCTATGATCTATGTTGTATTATATGTTGTTGACCATACTATCGATTAATATAGGAAGCGTTATTTCAGGCTTTGATTTGGGGAAGGATTCATATTTCTTTATTTTTGTTAGATTTTCCCAAGAAAAGCTCTATTTAAACTAACCTTAAATTCAACATGTTTAGCCCACTTTTAAAAATCTTTTCAACATTTGATAGGCCTGTATCAAATTTTTTGCCTGTTGGGTTGCTTCAGTGAATGCTCATTCCTCATCTTCCACTGCTATAATTATGAATGCACTTTTGTTTTTATCCTCAGGTGGTCTGAGTCTGTCCACAATTAGTTATGCCTCTGTGAAGAAAGGAAGCAATATCAACATCCCTTGTCTCTATCACCAAGCTTATGTGAACAATGTGAAATACTGGTGTAAAGGGTATATGTGGAAGCACTGTGTAGTGGAAGCACGCACCATTTCTCAGAATTCATCTGGTAGAGTGTCACTGTCTGATAATGCTGGTGAAAGAGTTTTTACGGTGGCCTTAAGGGACTTGCAACTCAGTGACTGTGGGTATTTCTGGTGTGCTGTGGACCTGCCTAGACAGCCAGATGATGGGGCCTATCTGTACTTGTCTGTTGTTGAAGGTTAGAAATGAATAGACATAGCAATTTGTGAATTATTTCCTGAGTACCACTTCAGTATAATATAATTCAATAAAAACGACGGGCTTAACCTCCCAAACAATTAACATGAATGCAAAATGATCTATTCCCAGCTGCATGTAGCCTAATCTTTTTTTATTTTATTTTATTTTATTTATCTGGTTTAAATTATTGTTGTATTAAAGTGTCACCTAAAATAATATGAGTTGCATAACATATCCCTTTCTGACATCATATATGGCAGCTTAGGCAACACTCTCAAATGATAAAACACTTAAGTGAGACATAATGTATGTGCAATGAGGCACTGGCCACTAATATATTGCTGCTTATTCTACAGTGCAATCATTTTTATTTATTTATTAACTGTTTATTTTTATAAATGTTTATTAGGTTCTCCAGGACTTCAGGTAGACAAGCAAGAAGTGAGAGGATTTGAAGGAGGGAGTATGACTGTCCAGTGTCACTATAGTGTCCCTGGAGCCATGGGGTGGTGCAGATTGGGCAGTTCCTGTGTCACAGGGCATTTTGGGACATTAGATGGAACATCAGTGAACATCAGAAGCAACAAAGGCCATTTCACAGTGACAATGAGTGGGCTGTCGATGGAGAGCGTTGGCTGGTACTGGTGTGCCAAAGGAGACTTACAGATGCCAGTGCACATCACAGTCAAGCGACAACACACAACCCAGACCATAAATGGTAGCGTTAAAGGTAGAATCTGTAATGCCATCAAACAGCGACCTCTCAGGAAAAGAGCCCTGCTTGGTATTGCATTTTGTCTACATGTTTTTGCTTTGGTATGATGTGTGGGTTGGAATTGAGTGGTGATAGAGGAGGGGTTGCTATTGCTGGTCACACCTCAGGCTTTGCCAAGAGAGGTCTGGAGAAATTCTCACTATAATAAGTTACTAAATTTCAACAACACGCATCAGACCAAAACAAAAAAATGTAAATAAAGTGGGGCTCTTTTGCCTAGAGGTCACTGTTTGATGGCATCACAGATTCTACCTTTAAGTCATAAACTCTTTTAAGGGATTATCAGTCATGTTTTTACCACAGCTAAGTTCAAATTCTGCCACATAATGTCTATGCAATTTGTTCCATCATGATTTTAAAACTGTGACTTTTTATATTTGAGAGCATTTTCCTTCTCACTGTCGTATTGAATCCCAACACAGTCAAATTTATGTGTTAGGCTAATTCTAGCTGGACATAATGAATGTTTTCTATACAGCAGAAGAACCTGCATTAACCTCTGGACAGCCTGAAGTCAATATCACTGAGGGTTTAGACCACTCTAGTCTGAGGTTAGCATGTTTTCTCTCTTAATACATACACACACAGCTGTTCATTTGACTTTATGTCATGATTGACATTACTTTGAAACTCTGATAACAGATTTGAGACAACTTGATTAGCTATTGATTAGCTATGAATGCTATTTTATTCAAAAACAAACAAAACAGTTATTGTTGTGCATTACATTTATACACATCAACCAAAACTGAACGGAAAGTGCAATGTGCTTGTTTGACTTTGTGTGTGGTGGAGGGAAGTGTGGTTTAAAATAGTAAAATTTATCTTGCTCTCTTTCTTTCTTGAGAAAAGGGAAGTGTCTCTTCTCTTCTCTCCTCCACAACCTTGCATTGTTGTCTGGCTAATTTAGTGAATTACTAAAACAGTAATTTCTCTACAGGTGGGAGCAGACAGTCTTCTATTTGGTGAAAAGCTGTACTGCTCTGCTGTTCTTCGTGTGCACCATCATCGCTGTGTTGATATACAGAGAATAACCAGCTCCGAAGTAAAACCTCGGTTTCCTGTCTAATGATTTGAATATCAGTTACTCACTCCATGTTGCCTTGAATTCATGACTCATTTTTCTCTCTCGCGAGAAAATATCTCCACGGTGAACGGAGAATCCAAAAAACGGTAGCCATACCTGATGAAATGAAGTCAATGGTGACCATGTTTAACAACAGCAAAACGATATCAAAACATCCGTTTACAATCTCTCTGCTTACATTTCTGTTTTTTCCCCCCCAATATTGTGAAAAAAGTGACATTGTATTATATGCCCACCTAAGAATTAAGTGAATTTTTTTAACCATATAATTGTTTTGTGTTGTTGTTGTTGTTGTTGTTGTTGTTGTTGTTGTTGTTGTTTTACCATATCAATAACCCTATCTAATAAAAAAAAATACATTTTAGTATGGGGAGTATGGAGTGTTGTTTTATTATTTTATTATTGTTTTTTTCTCAATGTATATAGAATATGTGTCAGCACTGAATCACATATACATAACATAAAAACATAGGCTATAAAATCATAACCTCCCACCCCATAGAAAAACAGTGGTATTATAGAGCAGTCTAGTGCAGTATCTGAATAAAATGATGAGTGAATTTGACAGACACTAGTCTTGTCACATTGCATTGATTCTTGCAATAAAGTGCTGGTGCATGCTTGGAGAGGTATTCAAGATATGAACAGTTTTACATTAGTCTATGTGCTGCAGTGGAACTGTGATGTTTTAGTTTTGATAGCCCTGCATCTTGAAGGAAGGGATTCAAAGAGGAGGTTGTCTGGGAAGGGGTCATTTCGTATTTTCAGTCCTTTACACTGAATTTGGATCTGATAGAAGTCAGAGATGGGAGGGGGGAGCTCACAGCTGATGATTTTAGAGGCAGGTCACACTCCTCCATCCAGCTGTTTCCTCTGCTGTGCTGTGGAGTTGCCAGACTACACCGTTACTGAGAAGCACAATTTCTATCACAGCTCTATATAACTGCAGCATCCCTTCTCTCAACCCCCCCCCCCCAAACTTTTTGAGCTGATGTAGAAAAAGGAGTCTCTTTACAGAATCAGAGTGTGAAATATAATCAGAGGTGATACAACTCAACCTTGTGGGGCATCAGTGGTTATGGTCAAGGTTTTTGTTTACTTTAACTACCTGTGTCAAAAAGTGAAGAACCCAATGACACAAGGACTGACTAACTCCTAGCTGCTGTCTGAAGCTTGTGTCAAATAACATTGTGGGTATGATGATCTTGAATCTTGAACGGTATTAAAAACTGAGCTGTAGTCCACCAAGAGAACCTGTGTGTAGGTGGCAGGAGCCTCAAGGCGCTGTAGGATGGAATGGAAACAGGTGTACAGCATCATCATCAGACCTATTGTCCCTGTATGCAAGCTGGAGGGAATCTGTGTACAACACTGAACAGATGGTTACATATGAGGCACAGAGAAACGTTCATTATAATGGAAGTCAAGGCCACAGGTCTGTAATCATTCAAGCAGGTAACACTGTTTTTCTTAGGCACAGCAGACTTAAAACATGCTGGTAGGCTACTTTACACTATTTTAGAGACCAGTTAAATATTGCAATAAAAACATTTATCTGTGCAAAATTTAATAGTTGCTGAATTTATGAGATCCAGGCCTGCTGCCTTCCTACTATTCTGTCTATGCAGCAAGATCCTCATCTCACACTTCCCTAGCAAAAAATACAAACATGTAACTGAATAAGGCTTATGACATAGTCAAGTGATTGTGATTGGATGAGAAACATTCCAGTGCTTATAACCATGGTATAGCACTGCTACCTTACATTGCTTAGCAACTGGAAACGAATTATAGTTAGTGGAAGACCAAAATAAAGCTTTGTGTGAGGGAAAAATTGTATAAAAACAACATATAACATACTGAAGGTCATGCTATATGGTTTTTAATCAATCTACGGAACTCAGATTACAGTCTTGTTCCTATGACCACAGCACACAGGTGCCAATAACCTCAATATAGCACTCCCTCCCATATGAAGATATTTGGTGGAAGCTTTCATCCAAAGAACCTTACATGAGCAGGCTACATACATTTTAAACATGGGTTGCCCAAGTAGGAATTGAACCCCTGACTCTCTTAATGCCATGCTATACTCAGCGAGCACATAACTTCATCGGAAATTAATGTGGCATCTGTATGAGGACAGATATATTTGAACCAACAGGAGTAACAGAGCTTAGTTTTTGACTAATGGAAAAGGGAAGCAATTTACTAGGCTACAAAAGTATGACTAATACATTTTGCATGCAGGTATTACCTATGCCATCATGTTCCAAAATGAGGAAGAGAGCCAGATAGAGTCAGGCATACTGTAACAGAATAAGGATGAGGAAGTAAAGTCATTGTCAGACTCTAAGACACGCTTCACTCATTAAATACACTCACTCACTCTCACAACATGACTGTGGATCTTCTTTGTACTCTCCTCATCCTTTCTAGACTCACTGGTAAGTTTAATAAGTCTTAAGCAGCTTCTAATTCTCTAATTAGTTGAGTGTCTGTATTTGGTTTATGATGATGATGATGATGATGATGAGGAGGAGGAGGAGGAGGAGGATGGTGGTGGTGGTGGTGGTTATATAATATTTTTCTGTATAATAAAATCTCAATTATATGTTTATTACTTTTGTGGTTACTTGATTTATGAATTTATTGACACAGTAAGATAATCTATAATGGAAAAGGCATTATGGAATTGTCTACGTGAGATAAAGCACATCATGAAGCCGAATTTCCCTATGGGATAATAAAGTATTTCCAATCCAATCCAATCCGAGCTAAAAACAGTAATTATTGCTTTGGCAGACATTCACAGTGTAACGACAGTGAGAAATGTGTCTGTGGAGGCAGGAGGCTCCATCTCCATCCCATGTCTCTATGATCCAAAATACGAAGACAATGTGAAATACTTGTGTAAAGGACATACTTGGCACACATGTTCTGTTGTCATAACTACAACCCAACCAAGTACCTCTGAGAAGTTTTTGATCGCAGATGACAAGAAAAAAGGTATCTTCAATGTGACCATTAATGATTTGGTGGAAACTGATACAGATTACTGGTGTGCTGTAGAGAAGACAATGTTGGATGTGAAAATATACTTCCATTTGTCTGTCACCCCCCAAGGTAAGATCCAATCACAGCACTGATATCAAAATGAACCTGTGTCATTCGTGGTAATAATCTTGTATGTATGCATTAATATTATGCTAAAACACATCTTCCTTTTGATCCTCACCAGTTTGTTAATTTGCGCGTACTTTATTATAGTTTTGTTTTTAACAGCATAACATCTTGCCATACCAGTACTTTGTTCTTTATTCTTCTACTACTTTTTTCTTTACCCTTTGATAAGGTGATTCCTTGCTCTATGTGGACCAACAGATGATAACAGGATTTGTAGGACTGACTGTCACTATCCATTGTTACTATAGTTTTTCTGGAAAACATAAGTGGTGCAGACTGGGGTGCCCATGTGTGGAAGGTTCTGGATCCATAGCAGGAGCAGCAGTGTCTATCAGTGATAACGGCACCTCAAATGTTTTCAGTGTAACTATGAGTGCACTAAAGATGGAGAGTGCTGGTTGGTACTGGTGTGCTAAAGGAGGCTTACAGATGCCAGTTCATATAACTGTTAATGAACAAACCACAACCACCACTACAACTACAACTACAACAAGCACCACCACAACGATGAGTAAGAATCAAAACATTTTATTCTTTCAAGTATGACAGTTAAGATTAAGAGGAGTATCTCACTGTAGTTCTGTCAGGAATCACTCACGTCATTAGTTTAACCATTTATTATGATGCAGAATGAATGGCAATGGCAATACAGTTAGTCTTGGCAGTATGGTTCTACTCTTAGGGGTGCTCCCTGCTGTAAGAGGTTAAAGCATAACAACTTACACGAAGATAAAGCATAACAGCATACTGAAACTGAACAGCAGGGAGCACTGCGAACGAATCACACATAGGGGATGTAACTTACAGAGTATTACACCTGAGTACAGAGTACAACACTCGAGTGGGTGCATACAATACAGGTGGAGGCTGGGGTGGTGGTGGGTGAAAACCTTACTTCAGGTACAACAGCAGCAACACTTGCAAAGCATCAGCAAACAGGGTGTGTGTGTGAATGGGGAAGTCTTTAAATAGACCACCAAATCAGTGTAAGTGGGACTATGGAGCGTCAGCTAGCTGTCACACTCCACACATGACTTAGAGTGTCCTGCCAGAACTCGCTTCGCCCATCTATGGAAGTTATTTAATTTATTAAATCCATGTTCTTAAGATCATGCGGTACAGAAGCCATGGTCATCACTTTATAAATTGGCTTTTTCGTTATGACAATTCAAAACATAATGATAGAAAGGATCTCATATCATGATTTATTATTCTTATTATGCAAGTTAGCTGTTTGCGTTATTTTGCATACAGCTTCCCACCACTCATCAACTGTCTTTGTTACTCACACATGCAGAGCCATCCACTACTGCTCAACCTAATACTATAAACACCCGTTCAGCAGTCACTGATCCTGGATCAGCTGGGGGGAATCTGCAGGGAGGACACCAGAGGTCAGTGGTTTCAGCCTCAACCTATTTAGAGAATGTTGCCCTTTTCAAGTTCAGAGGAGGGAGTAGGGGAAAATGTCTGTTTTGCTTTTCATAAAAAACACACAAACCGCATTTTGATTGAATGTGAATATCTTTATAATAGTCTTTAGTTTTTGCCTATGCTGTAAATAAGATTTTTTTTTATCAAAACAAGCAATCCTTGAATAGTAAAATAAATAAATAAATAATTCTAGGCTATGAATTTCAAAATCATTGCAAAATAGAAAATGTTAGTATGGCCAGGATGACATACATTTTACACTACTTCATATGTTGTACAAAATAAGTGTGTCATGTTTATTTTAATAAAATGCATCATTTATGCTTTGCCAGTTCCATTGATGCAAAGATTGTTATCATCCCGCTGAGCTTGTTTGTAATTATTATAACAGCAGGCTTGTTCATCTGGAGGATAGTACTAAGACACAGTAAGTCTTCATTTAATCAAATTCAGTTGTTGTTGTTGTTGTTGTTGTTGTTGTTGTTGTTGTTGTAAATTATTTTCTTCAAATTCTATCAATTACATGTATTGGAAAAGTAAAAAAAAACTGAGATCTCCCATGATAATGATTTTTAAGCCAGTAACATGGGATATTCCTATGTTTATTCTAGGGGAGACCAAAGGTGGAGCATCAGATATCACAGTGGTAAGATAACCCCATGCATTTCCCATTGATGTCTTTCATAAACATGGCTAATCTCTACATGGATACTATTATCATTATACACTTATTTTTGCATTGTTGTGATATTATCAAAACTTACCCAGGGTTGACTGAGCTAAGACCATAATCCCACAGGACAAGAGCAATCATTTAAGGAACTTGACCACGCAAATCAGAGTGCAATGGTGTCATAAATTTGATCTCATAGATCTCCAGACCATAAAAGGCAGTGATTTATATCATCCACTGCTGTATTTACTGCTCTATGCTGACAAGTCGATGAATATTCTGTTGGACTTTATAAATTATTGAAAAGACATGGACGTCATGTGTTGCCTGCCACTTTGACACAGAATGTTTCAGCTATCAAACTAATACAGCTCAGGAAAAGTCTCTCTGATCACTGTGTTTGTCAACATTCACCTTCTTGGTTCTCTGACATCTGTCCCTTCAATGGCCCCCTGTTCACTATAAAATTGACTTTAAAATGTAACTGTTTCAAGCTTTACATCAAGCTTTGTAACCTCACATCCCCGCTAAGTTCCTCAGGTCGTCTGAAAAGGGGATTTTGGCCGTCCTACAGTCTAGGTTAAAATTCATAGGTGATCTAGCTTTTGCTGTAACAGCCCCAATTTTATGGAATAGCCTTCCACATTATATCAGTGAGCTATATTGGCATTTTTAAAAACATCATCATACATAATGTTATAACAATAACACACAATGACAACACAAATTAGAGCACAACACATAATGATACAATAAAAACATTGAATTAACATTAATTTAACCTCTCAGAGGGCAACATCATTAAATCTAGAATGGGCAACTGTATTAAACCTGCACTATGTAACTTTTTCATTGAAAAAATATTGCTTGCTCATCAATCCAAATCATAGAGTTGGGCAGAGTTGGGCTGAAGAAGACAAAATCTTCCCAACAGCGATGCATGACACACAGTGAAATACTAGTGCCGTGAAATCCATCCTAGGCTAAAAGGCTACGGTCTCATTTCTGGAGCATAAAATGTGAATGCAACATTGTGAATGTATAGTGCAACTTTAAGTTATTTTGTTTTTGCAGAGCACTTTGGAACAAACTGGGTTTGTATTTAAAACACTACATCAAATTGCCTTTACCTCACTTGACATTTGGTCACTATTAATTGTAGGTCTCTGGCCCTGAGCAGGAGATCACATACAGCAACGTGCATCACATAAAAATGCACCCATCCATTCCAATACACACAACCATTCACATAACTTCAATCACAGTTACCTTCTGTAACACAAAGTGGTAGATCATGTAGTCTTTTAGAGCATGCATAGTGCATTACTCGTGTGACGAAAACCTATCAAGGAAATTAAAAAGGAAACAATATAGGGGAACACCATATGTTAAGATTAATGTCATGACTTTCTAGGACCAACAGAGTGATCCTGACCTGATGTGCAGCACTGTAGTTCCAATGCAGCGCAGAACAGCCCAGAGGGTAACCGTGTGATCACTTTAATCACAAGAACTGGCCACGTAATGTGTTTTATTAATTGAATAAATAAATAAGAGATTATATGTTATTTTGACTGAATTTTCTATCCAGCAGGACCAAACACCTGATGAAGGTGTGACATACAGTACTGTTGTAACAAAGAACAAGACCAAACCTGAGGTAGAATTTATTTTCTTAACATGAGGATTGTGGGCTTATAGTTCAATGAAGTTAAACAAATAACTCATCTTCAATGAGTTAATAATCTGTCACTGAAAATGTTCATTTCTCATTGTTCAATATTTTCTTATCTTTTCCCAATAGGCTGAACCAGCTGATGGGAATGTGATCTACAGTACAGTTGTTATACAGTAGAAATAGGTCAGCAGGATATTAATTAGAACAATAATCTAGTGAACATTCATGATTACTTTTGACCATTACTATTGTAAGAAAGGCTGTCAGCTTGGCTTCTTGATTAGTTTAGTTTGGTATTATATTGTATGTAGTGACTTGCCAGTAAGCTTTGTGTTCATTGGCTCAGAGGTTTATACATAGGATTCTGGTTGTGCTACCTAGTTCACAGGGAGTAAGCCAGGGAGTTCAGCTGCAGTGCTCTTTAGTTTCAAAGCGGAAGTGGTTTCTACCTAAATAGCTGGACATTGCTTGCGTCATTGATGAATAATCAAACATAAAGGTCCTCTTCCTACATTGTACTACTTTGTTAATAAAACAAGGACCTGGATTTAAGATTCATTATTGTGTTTTAACGGACACACAAGGGTGAGTGATGCTACAATTACCATCAGTTGACCTTAAACAGACTATCCAGTGGTCTCCACTACAACTATTATCATTCATGTGGCATGTTGACAGTATCCATTGCATTTCAGAGTTAGACATGTCATTTTGGATAGACCGCTGACATATTGTTAACTGAGAACTGCTACCTAGAGGCTTTCAGCCATATCATTAAAGTGACAGGATGCATGTCCTTCACACATCTAACAGGATATTTTAAATGACATTTCAGAGAATGAATGTTCATACTGGCACCAGCAGGAGGCAGCAGCAGTTAAGAATTGTATACGACCTAATAGACCAACAGCAGCATGCAGGAGGACAAGAGTGAAAAATATTACAATTGTTACAGTATAAAAAAATTTATTAACCATTTAAATATCTTAACTGAAATTGCAGGGATAATTTGATCCATTACCACTCGTACTGTGTTCATCAAAAGGCCCAATCCATAATGCTTTCTGTAACCCAGCCATAGAGAGCTAAAGCATTGTGTGGAGAATATCAATGGACCGAGTTCTTCTTTGGCTAACAACCAACAACTTGTTGAGTTTTAAAATGTATTGTTTAAAGTTGTTTGTATTTTGTTTGTAAATAGTAAAGCAAACTATTATAAAGTTGTTAATATTATTATTATTATTATTATTAGTAGTAGTAGTAGTAGTATAATTTATAATTGTTATTATTATTATTATGTATTAGTAGTAACTACTACTACTACTACTACTACAACTACAACCACTAAGGAGTAGTATACATATATGTATGTTCATATGTTTATCATTGTGGATATATTCAAACTTCTTATAATGTTTTATATATTTATATATTTTTATTTGTATGTATATTTGTATGTAACAATGTAATAAGAAGTTTGAATGTATCCATATCGATGCGCTCAGGAAATAAGGACTGTAGCTTTTAGAAAAGATAATGTTGGTCATTGCTGTTTATCTTTTACATAAACTTTCTTAACTTGTTTATTGTGAATAATCTGGGCCCATCTTGGGAATAGGAGCACTGAACTGAGACCAGCTTGAATGTCATTGTTAGATTAAGTTTTGGTTGGTATGTTGACCTGAACATTGACCCAACAATTGTAGTGCTTTTGTACATTTGGCTCAGTGCAAATAAGGGTATCATGACTATATATATGAATGAATCATGAATATCATGAATATATTTCTGTACTTTGCGTATTGTGTTTTCAAACATCTATCATATTTATCATTTAATTACAAGTATGTGTGTCTTAAATGTTTAAGAAATATCTTGATTAAAGAATGAGTGTTGATTTACATTGTTTAATGTAAAGTTTCTCAAAACTATGTCTCAGGAGAGATGTGATGTGAGATTAATAGCGATATCTTAAAACACAGGGCTATTTATTGGACATACAAAGGTAGAATTAGAAGAAGCACATCTACAAAATGGCTTGTCTCTTTGTTTACATCGTTCCCCTCATCTCCTGGAATCTGTATGGTAAATTTGGTTTGTCTGTGCTTGTATTAAGAATTATGTCTGAGGGCTGGGGCTGAAGACAGAGCAGAGTACCTCTTAAAGAAATAGTTCACTTTGTTTAAGAAGCCTATCTGATTTGTTAAAATATTTTTCCATAAAGCACTGGTACCAGTGTTTTTTGCTTTTTTGTTTTTAAATATTGGAAGATGGCATTTTTAGCATTTGTTAGCAATGCTAGTGGAAGTCAATGATCTCCCTTAGCATATCTCTGAATTTTGTTTTTATTTTTCTAGTCCTACCAGTTAAAAATATTGTCAAATGGGTAGGCAATTGTTTTGAATATGCTACAACTCATGCAATTCATGCACTCCAAACAAACCACAAGTGAGACATAAAACACCTTGGAATGGTAATACGCATTTGTCATTTTACCTGCATTTTATGACACAACACCTACATGTAGTACGGAGGAGATGTCGACCTTTACTCCAGAACAAGTACTCATAAGCCTATTTGTCAACACCACTGAGCATCAACTCCACTAAGTATGCAATACCCACAGTTAAATGCTATTTTGTAACAGGAATACTTGTATAATAGCGTTCATGTCTTCTGCTACATGTCAACAAAAACAAGGCTTAGGCTGAGACTAAAAGGAAAACAACAATATTTTCAGGAGTTGTATGATGAAGTATCACAAAGAGGTACAGAATGGAAAAAGGAAGTCTCCCCTTGTTTGCCCCTCACTCCTCAAATAAATAAAAGTCATATCTGCTGATAATTATGAAAAGTATCTTCTCTGTTCACAGGTGGGAACCGATAGGCCTACTCTACTTTGTGAGAAGCTGTAACCCTGTCTTTATTATTGTTCGCACCATCCCTGCTGTGTTGATATTCAGAGAAAACAAATGCTGAGGGGACACTGAAGGATGTCAAGAAAATAAGTGCCAGTGAGGCCCCATGTTTGCGATCACAAAACCAGGCTGTTCTGGGTTATCTCAATGCTTTTCGACAATGACAATTCATATGTTGCACTTTTGTCAGATGTGGAACATGTTCAAGCCATGAACCACACAGATACAGTATTTGTTACATAATTTATGAGGAAGAGAGTCGAGTGGCTATGGTCCATTTGCATGAAAATGAGGAAGTACAAGTTCAATATAAATCTATTCAGTGCCCTGGTGTGTGTTGACACTCACTCACTCACTCACTCCTTCCCTCTAAGGCAGACATGGCTCCATATCTCCTCCACATTCTCCTCATTCTCTGTGGACTTACAGGTATGTTACATTAACCTAACCATTAACAAAGCCGTTTATAGGATTGTTGTTGTTGTTGATGGTGATAATAATGCAGATGATGATGCTGATGATGATGATGATGATGATGATGACAACAAAGGAGCTGTCATGAGCCTATTTGTAATTAAATTACACAATCCTAATGCTATGAATGATGCTTCTAAAGGCTGCTTCTAGGTTGTAACTCATTCGACATATCAACCCACACTTACATCACATAAAACGCTATCACACATCTATAAAGCATAAAGTATTAAGCAAAGTATAATTAAAGCCCTATATACAGTCTAACACAACATCAGACTGGAAGTGCACTCCTTGGTGATATTTTGGATAAAGCTCACACAGTGTAGAGGAGCATTGTAAGTTAACTTGTGATAGTAAGGCATTACCAGTGATGACATGGTTGAGCCACATATGGTTAAATGAAAGGACAATGTTGTGGTCTCAAGCATGTAGTAATGTGACTTCTCATTCTTGTGTTTGCAGGAACTCAAAGTGTACAAACAGTGAGTAAGGTCTCACTGAAGGCAGGAGGCTCCATCTCCATCCCATGTCTCTATGATCAGAAATACATAAACCATGTGAAATACTTGTGTAAAGGATGTACTTGGACAACTTGTTCTGACGTAGTAAAAACAAACCTACCAAGTGCCTCCAATAAGTTTTTAATCTCTGATGTCAAAGACCAAAGTATCTTTTCTGTGACCTTTAACGATCTGATGGGACAGGATGAGTGTTACTGGTGTATTGTAGAGATAAATCAAGGGGGAGATATTGGAAAAGATTTTCACCTGTCTGTCACCACAGGTAAGATCTTTTACTACTTTTTTTTAAGTACATTTGCATAAAATATATTTCTTTGAGAATGTGAAAATAATTTGGTAATAGATGACCCTTGATAGATGAGGGATTGCTACCGTAGACAGATGAATTTGATATCAAAATGTATGTTTCCATAGATGTTATCAATAAGATCCCTCTAACCCTTACAAACAAGTATCATGGTATTTCCATCATGTTTTTGGTCACATACCATTAAATTGGATTATACCATGGCATTACCATGGTATTATTTATGTACAAATATGGTGCCATGGAGATCCCTGGCTTTTACCAGGCTGTACCATGGGAAATTATTCGTACAATGGCCAGTAACATGGTAAAACTGAAAATGTCATCAAACTACCTTGATAGTTTTTATAAGAGAATTAAATATGATCAAAACAATTTCCCTTGATTCATTATCTGCATGTAATCCCCACTTTACATTTAACAGGGCATTGTCATTTTCACATACATATGAGATGTTGTCATTGTTGTTGTTGTTGTTCTTTTTACCTGCTTAGATATAGTATTTACCAATACAAAGACTGATGTCATTACCCCTTGTGCCTTGTACTCTTATTCAGATTATTCTGTTCATTTGTTTGTCTATTTGATAATCTACATTTATTTCCCTCTAAGGTGATTCCTTGCTCTATGTGGACCAACAGGAGATAACAGGATTTGTAGGAGGAAGTGTCACTATCCATTGTCGCTATGGGACCACATACTCAGGATCAAATAAGTGGTGCAGACTAGGTGGCCCCTGTGTAGAGAGTTCTGGATCTATAGCAGAGACTATCAGTGATAATGGCACCTCAAATGTTTTTACGGTGACTATGCGTGGATTAAAGATGGAGAGCACTGGTTGGTACTGGTGTGCTAAAGGAGACTTACAGATGCCAGTCCATATCACTGTTCTTGAACAAACCACAACTTTACCCATGAGCACCATCAGTAAGGATAAACCATTTTATATTTTTTAGTTAAGTATGACTGTCAATTAGTGTTTCACTGCAATGCAATAGTGTTATATACCCACTGACCTATATTGAAGAATATACCAAAGCTTGTGCATTGTAGAACATGCATCTATTTACCACAAATGTACAAATGTGGGGTTCCTCAAGGGTGACTGTAAGAGCCTTGGTTGCCTCGATCATCTAAAAGAAGATGTTTTAAATTTAAAGGCCCAATCAGTGATGCAAATGTAAACAGATAGATAGCCCCACCCTGAAAAATAAGAAATTGGAATGTTTTAATTCAGTTGATTGACTGAGATTTATAAAAGGACTAACACTAGAGAACAGGTAAATATGAGTTTTTGATTGTATTTGCAGCATTTTGTGGCTGTAAAAGATTTGTAAACACTGGGGTAAAACAGATCTATAGATGGTTTCAATGGAGCTGTGTTGCTAGGGAACAGCTTGGACCCATATTTATTTCCTATCAGTTATTGATATTAGCAAACACTGCAACTGGAAATAAACTTGGGTCAATTTAGAATGTTTATGTTGTCGAGTTGAAACTGTCTATATTCCAATTTACAATGGGTTAGGAAAGTTCCAAATTGTGTATTTTGTGTACAGATCAAACTCTTCAAGAATGTATGTGAGCATACCCAACATTGATATGGTCAGAAAAATGACAGATTGGGGCTTTGAGATAGAAATTTTATCATACCATGTTTTAACTATGGTGGCCATTTTTGCTATTTGCATTATTGTGGCTACACTTCCCAGCAGCACAGCTTTAACCACCCCAGCTGTTACACAAAGCATAAAACCCAGACCTTTTTTCTCTGCAGTCACTACAACTGTATCACATGAGGAGAAACACCAGAGGTCAGTGGCCTTGACCATAGCCTATTTAGAGAGCTATGTGTTTTTTGTGAAATCAATAAAAGGGAAGAGGGAAAAATTACTAATTTAGCAAATTAAGAGTTCTACAGTGAAGAAAATCTCTACTTTGATTTGTAACTAGATTTTCAATCAGCCTTGGATATAATAGCTTAATGTTTGTTGTTGATTGTGACCAGAAATATAAACACATTTATACTAATTATGTAAGAATACTGCAAGAGTGTCCAGTTGGTCTTGATACATTTGTCTGTGTACTGACATATTTTTTCCTTTAGTGACTCCATTGACCTGAAATATCTTCTCATTCCCCTCACCTTGTTGGTATTGATTATAATCGCCGCTTTGTTCATTTGGAGGATATTAATAAGATATAGTAAGTTTACAGTAAACTTTAATCAATCAAATTCAAATTCTCTCTAAACTGTTTTCTTAATATGTAAACTATGCCTAGTCATCAGAAAAGACAATAATGTGAGAATTCCCTATGTTTATTTTAGAGAAGGCCAAAGGTGAAACATCAGGCATCAGAGCGGTAAGATACAAGATGCATTTCCACTGTCATCTTTGATAAAGAAAATGATTGGTTACTTGCTTGCATTTATATTATTCTGACAATGTCAAGAGAATGTCACTGCTGAAAAGTTTATCCTGCAATCTACCATCATTGCACCATTGGATATGTAGCCAATATCTCTTGTCTGCCTTGGCAAGTAAAACTATACATTCAACAGTATTAGAAGAGAAATCAGAGAGAGAAAAAAATGCTTTTTAAAGAAGAAGGCAACGTTGAAGCCAACGTTAGTTCCTGTAGGCCAACTGTAAAATATTAACTCTTTAGCTTCCATTCTTTATATTCATTGCAGGCTGATGGCCCTCAGCAGGAAGTAACATACAGTGATGTTAATCACATTCTAGGCCAGGTAAAACTCACTAAAGCCACAACTACTTACATACACCTACCGGTATACTCAATCATTCCAAGTACACAGTCATTCCATGTTTTCCTATATAAAGGAAACATCTTAGAGGTCATGTGGGGGTCAGATCAAATGGGACATGTTGCTGTACGATGTCTCTGTGTCTCTCCCTCCTTACCAAGGGCTCCTTGCGGCATGCTGAGAGAGATCCACATGTGATGTACAGCACTATAGTGCCAAAGCAACAGAGGAAAGCAGAGGGGGTCTGTGCTTATTAAAACCAGATGTTTACACAAGGGCTAGACATGCTGTATATCTGTCAGTTGATATTAAATAGCTATTAAAACAGCGTTCCATGTTTTTAATCCAGTGGAACATGCCTATTTTCTATATTTGTTTGAAAGACTAACTTGTTCTTATTTTAAGTACAGGATATAAGGCAACTTATTTGTGAGACAGAAATCATTTTCTTTGTTTCATTTGTTTGAGGCTAAAGCAATAACATCTAATTAAAAGTTGCTTTTAGTTCAATATTGACAGATTTTTTTCAAATTAGAAAATGAGGGCTATTTTGCAAAGAAATGTCTATTTTTCATACTGTTTCAAAGAAATATATCAGCAGATATATCGGTTATTGGAACATATCACACACAAAATCAGTAGGTTATTTGAGACAAAAGTCTCATCTAGATGTAGCACACACTGTGTCATAATTGTATTTTATGTCTTACTCAGCGGGGCCAAGATGATGATGATGATGATGATGATGTGATATATACTACTGTTGTCACTAAGACAAGGACCCAGCACAAGGTAGGCCTACTTTACAGGGAGAAACTATGTTTCTGAAAGCAGTTCATTGGTTTTTAGCAGAACATGTTGTTTGTGGTTTTGACAGAGCTGTAGAGGATATTGCCAGCACTGCAGTGTTACTCTCATCATCATTCATTCCTCATTGCTAGTGTTGTGCTTCCTCTCCAATAGGTTGAAACAGCAGATGAGTTTGTGCTCTACAGTACAGTGGCTCAGCACCAGAAATAGGTATCTACATATCATGATCATACTTTTCAAAGCTGTGCAGATATCTGTGATTATTTTAATTATAGCGTGTTTATATGTTGCGCACATCCTCTTACTGGTGATGCATGACTGGCAGCACAAACACATACTTTAGTTCACTGGATGTGTTGATGCATTATAATATAGCTGTAGCTGATAAGGATCTAATTGTGCATAATACCCTATGCATGAAATTACAAGTGCACACAGGCAATCAACTGTCTCAAATGACTTACTTTTTGTGCAGTTCAGTGGCTGACAGTTCGTTCTCCTACCAGCAGATGGCAGAACCTCCCAGTCAACCTCCATCAGAAGGACTACCAGTTTTTCCAGATTGTAAAAGCTTTGATATTGTTAGATGGATCATGTTGTATTGTTTTCTTTAGCCTGACAGTATTTCGTCCATGTTGTCGTTTCACAAATCAATGAATGGATAAATCATAATGAATTAGTAGAAAAGTGTGGTCTCATTTGGTTGGTAGACAGACACATCGTAATAGAGAAATCAGGTGACCCAGTGGTTACATCCAACGACAATCATCGTCAAGCTCCCCCTATAGGTCTACTACTACTACAACTACTACTACTACTACTACTCGTACTACTATTACTACTACTACTACTACTACTAATGTATTGAAAAGTCTTCTACTACTACTACTACTATTACTACAACTACCACTACTATTACTAATGATGATGACAATAATAATAATAATAATTATTATTATTATTATTATTATTATTATCATTATCATTATCATTATCATTATTATTAGTATCATAATCATTAGTAGAAGTAGTGGTAGTATTAGTAGTAGTAGTAGTAGTAGTAGTAGTAGAAGACTTTTCAATTATAGTATTACCATTATATAATA
>OMKL01049717.1:7264-19471 GCA_900302295.1 Parasudis fraserbrunneri
GGAATAATATAGTTTTACCATAGTTCATTCTCGTGTGGGCTGTCTGAGTGTTGATGTTGTCTTGGAGCCGATGACGTTCGCTTTACGGAGCAGTGACAGTGGCTGCTGACTAATCCTCTTTGGACCCTTCACTCCTGGAGCTTTACTCTGTTGCAATCCCTTGACTCCATGTCCAAACTACGGCAGGTGGTGACCTACAACCCTGCCAGCACTACTCTACACATTCTCTGCCTTCCTTCATTTTCAAAACACTGTACTCCAAATAGAATGTATTGATTCAGTTTAATTTTCCACATGGTGGATTGTGTGTTTTTTTTTTGTTTGTTTGTTTTCTTTTTGTGTGCAATCTTGGATCCGGGGGCAAAGGAACTAGCCAAAGTGGATTATGAAGGGGTTAACTGTCTCCAAGCTAAGGATCTGCTATGGAAATTTACCTTGACAAGTGAGGAGTGAATACACAAAGAGCAGGACCATGCAGGTCAGTCTTATAATTGACCACTCTTGTCTGCATCTCTGAAGTTTGTAATATGAATACGTGAAATATTGAAATTGAAAACACTTAGAATTGAGCTTTTATGGTATTTTAGACCAGTTTACAAAATGTATGTTATCAGTCTCTTTTTTGGATGAGTTTGAGGTGTTGTTTATACTTGCTTGTTGTAATTTGCAACCTGGCTGGCGTAAGTGATCCTGACAGAAATAGCACAGGGAGGTTATCAAAACAGTTGATCTATCAACAACGTAGTACAAATAAAATAATGGCCTAAATAAAGTAGCTAACACCTAAACCACTGTTATTTTACACACCATCACAGCATTCTCTTTGGTCCTCCAGAAGATCTCTGTAAATGTACACTTTTCAGGGAATATTACATCAAATAAAAAGTGACATCCAGTCTGTGTGTTGTGGATCTATGGTCCCAGCAAGGATCCAACTGGTTGGTGGGAAAGCAGCCTTTGGGACAAGAAGGGCTAGGAGGAGTTTATCTCTGGACATTAACTAGCTCAGGTCTAAATCTGGCAACCAGCTCAGTTGCTGGGAATCTGCTCCCCTCCTGGCAAAGTTTGTGTCCAGCACATGGTGTACACACACGGCAACACAGAGAAATACAGCGTGGGCACCACAGAAATGTAATTGACAGAACAGCATTTCCTATTCAAATCAACGTTCATAAATTCTCATTTTGGCTGGTACACCTTAAAATGGCCACGATAGAATGTTTGATAATGTTGTGGAAATCGGTTTGTTGCAAGAGAATCAAGGTTCTTTTATGACGAAGGTTTGGTCACCGATGCGGAATTTAATGACCACAGGGGCGCTGACTTGGACCAGCAATCTAAATGTATCATTCACTTAGAATCCTGGTCCCAGCGCTGTCCTTTGGGCGCTGTATTTCCGCATTGCTGTCAAGGAAATGTTGTCAACGTCTAGACCTTTTTTTTTCTCAAGACCTTGGAGAGACTCAGAAAGTTGATGTGTTACCCTTGGCAAAGGTATTATTCGTGACAGTTGAGTTGAACATTCTAACTTTCTGAGTCTCATGCACACTCCTACATAGAATTGGACGACATTCCACTGTCAAGCATGTGTTTCACAGGCTGTGTGATGTACAGGCATAGCAGCTCTGCGTAGGAGTGTGAGTCTCATGCAGCAATGCTAATTTCCATGACGACATTATCAAAATTCTATGGCAGCCATCTTATAGCCTAGAATGACATTGACATACCAAAGTATACCATGATAATTGAGGAAAGGCCCTATTTTTCAAGTGTGTACCCCCAGTCAGTCATATATTTGAATGATTTATTCATGTCCACATCAATTGCAACATCACAATGACAAACAAAACAGCAGATATTTAAACACGCACACACACACACACACACACACACACACACACACACACTTTTTCTACAAACAGGTCCTGTGCGGTTCAATTTATAGGCAATCTTATTAATAGACTGCAGAAGTGATATTCCACTAGTCACGCCCCCTGGTTCAAAATACCTTCAATTCAAAATTGGGCAAGTATGCCTCTGCTCCTCCTACAGTAACAGTTTTTTAATATGTTGTAAACAAATACAACTACGGACTTTCATCTTTTTACTTTAGTCTATTGGTACAGCACATGCCTAGAAGATAATTGGATGTGAGCAATCACTGTGTATTTTATTCTAGCAAGCTTATGTATAATTGAACCCTTGAGATGAAGAACTATATAAGCCAGTTTAAAAAAATTTGAACTGTCCATGTATTTGCTGTGGTCAAGTCAATCCAAATCCATTTTGGAGTGTGACTGTGATACATCTGAAAGTGCTCAACCTCGCTGTCTTTGACTATGAATGAACACAACACTACAACTTATGAACTGTAGATAATAGGTCTGAAAACACTGCTCATCTAAAAACTTAAAACGGTCTTATGGTTCATTGTCTGAGGTCTGAATTTCTGTCTTCTTTATTTAGGAACCAACTGCAATTGAAACGGGCCTTCAATGATGATCTTCTTCTGTGCTCACCTCAGGTACTTTTGCCCCACCCTTCTGTCCCAGTCTGCCGTCCCCTCCTGAGCTGAGAGGAACAGGGGGTCGGCTGAGGTCATCGCCATGGTGACCTTTGCAAAGACGTCGGGGGGCCACCTGTGCGAGCCCACCCGCCTGACCACGCCCGTGTCCCCGGCACTGAGGCGCAAACAGCTGTTGTGGCAGAACGCCGTGAAACACATCATTATCCAGCGGGAGCTCAGTGAGCAGGTGACTCAACAACCACGGACACCAGGCTCCTCATGTGTTATTGTTCTTGAACTAAATGTTCAACTTGCACATAGGCACACTTTTCTAAATGGACGTAAACATTATTAATACAAAGACACACAAGTGTCAACAATTGCAGATTTGCACAAATAACGCAAATGCGAAATAACAATCTGTATTGTCAAAGTCATGCCCCTAAGAGGAGTCAACCATAAAAATAAAAAAAATCATAATAATAATAATAAAAAATACAAACGTTTTTGAGTGGATGGGATCTTTAAGTCTTAAAATTCACTCACAAGCCCTTTAAGTCCTGAATGAAACTCATTGTGAAACACCATTGATATTACTAAAGGAGTTACTTAACCTGAATTGTCACCAGTGCAGTTTGGGTGCTGATCAGTGCTGTAGTGTGAGAATGCTCTCATTCAAATAATGGCCAATGGGGTCTTTTTTGCCGGACCCGGAGGGCCAGCCTACAATAGCGAATGTCCCTAACTGCCTGACGGACTGACTGCCTCCCCATTGCTGAAACACGAATGCGTGAGTGTCGTGGCTAGGTCCGGCTTAACTAGACTTGCCTAGTCTTGTTTTTTTTTTACTGACTTAGGCTGTACTAAGAAAGTACCCATCACTTTTTGATATATGGGCAAAGCGAGTTCTGGCAGGATGCGCGGCGCACCTCCCCATTCACACACACTCTGTGCGCTGATGTTGTGCATTCACACACACTCTGTGCGCTGATGTTGTGCATTCACATACACTCTGTAAGCTGATGTTGTGCCAAGTGTTGCTGTTGCTGTACCTGCAAGTAAGGTATTCACCCACCACCACCCCAGCCTCCACCCGCTTTTGTTATACTCCGTATTGTATGCAACTACCCTAATGTTGTACTCTGTAAGTTACTTCCCCTATGGGCGATTCATTCGCCGTGCTCCCTGCTGTTCAGTTTCAGTATGCTGGTATACTTTCTCTTCTGTGTAAGTTGTTATGCTTTAACCTCTCTTGAAGCAGGGAGCACCCCTAAGAGTCGAACCATACCTCCAAGACTAACTGTATTGCCATTACCATTTATTCTGCATTACAATACTAATGAACTAATGATGTGAGTGATTCCTGACAGAACTAAGATGTTTCAGTTCAAAGATGGCTGTGAGCTACTGTATACTGCTGTGTAAAAAGGAGGCCTTTGTTTGAACAAGCAAAATCAGTTTGCTGCTGACACTTCCATTGCAAAGCAAATACTGCACCTGAGAAAGTTTGCTACTTGATTAGCCTACTGGCCATTGGCCTTAGGGGTGTCATGAAATACACTGAAATGAAAGGGTCAAAGTTACTTTTGTAATGTGCATGATGGTATAACAGTGAACTTATCTGTCAAATTTCTCTGTCTTGCTTTGACAGGTAGGGGTGGAACCAGCGCGCAAAATCATTGTGACAGACACCTACATCGACGAGATCAACAGACAGATCCGCAGTAAAGCCTCGCGTGGGGTCAGCAAACGGCGTTCCTCGGCAGCCCGCATCCACCCCAGCCATGAACGGGGTTCCACCAGCACCCACGCCAGTGTCGGGGGCATGCAGGGCGACTACGCAAGTGATGCCGATTTCTTTGTGCGTTGGGGCCACACGGTTCGCGGCGTCTACGTGCCCACCTTGAGACACACTTTCAAGTCCCGTGACCTCGAGAAGCTCTACCAGAGACACTCCTCTCACCAACGACGCACCTCGCTAGCCGTCACCAACGTCATCGATGCTGTCGCTAAGCTACACATACTGGTGTTGTACCTGGCGTTAGCCCCAGAGGCATCCACGGACACACTGCGCGGTTGGCTGACAGGCTTCTTCATGGCAATAGCCATAACGCTGTGTGTGCTGGTGTTGACCTGCAAAGACTCCATGTCCCCGCGGTGGCTTCGTTACGCCGGCCTGGCTAGCTGGCTGTCTCAGACGACACAGGTGCTAGGCGGGCTGGCGTACGGGCTGGAGAAGGACCCGTCGTGGTACGTGTTGTTCACACTGTTCGCCACGTACACGCTGTTGCCACTGCCGCTCCTCTGGGCCATGGGCGCCGGCTCCCTCACCTCGGCGCTGCACTTCCTAGTGGAGATGGTGCGCTACTACAATGACTCTGTGCTGTTGAGAAAGGTGGGAGAATCAATGCTGAGTACTTGGTCTGTCGAAAATGTTGATGTTATAGGGGCTCATACTTTTGACGTCGATAACCTTTGAACGCCGCCATTTTCTCCTCTACCATAACATAGTAGGTGTTCGAAGTGAGGGCCACCCACTTTAAGAAATCACACACTGTATGTTGCTCTGGTGCCCCAGGACAGTTCAGTCCAGTCAATATTTATGAAACTGCACCGCTCTCACTGTAAATCTGTGACGTCACCTGGATCTTGGGCTGCTCCTCTACAATAACTAGTTGCAAATGCTTGAATATTGTTTATAATCTCGACACAAATCCCCAAAAATCACCCATTGAAACAAAGTTAGAGGAAACTTAGAGGATGCGTCTTTGTATGGTAAAGGTGGTGGGAGGGTAGGTGCACCACAGCCAAACAGATCATTTCTGGTTTCAAACGATGCTCCAGCAATCCAGTTTTTCTCTTGTAACACTTCAAGTATTCAATACTAAACATATATCGTACTTTATTGACTTATTTTTTCCCCCAAAAAACTACCTGGTGCACCTTTAACCCACAAAAAAATATTAGATAGATAGATAGATAGATAGATAGATAGATAGATAGATAGATAGATAGATAGATAGATATCTCTCAAAGCACTCCACTAGGGCTGTCCCCTCATAATCCATTCATCGGTTGGTTTGCTCTTAGTCGACCAAGACTTTGTTAGTCAATTAGTCGATTTCTATGTTTGCCAGACCTGGAGGGCCGGCCTACAATAGCCAATGTCCCTAACTGACTGACTGACTGGCTGGCTCTCCACTGTTTAGTGTCGTGGCCTACTGAGCAGTGGGTATCAGACCAGACAGAGTGTCAGCGGAGTGGAGCCACAAACAAAGATTTGTGAAAACGGCATATTCTGTATAATAGCGGACCGTATGAAGAAAACGCGAACTTTCGTTTTTGACAAAATAAAGCGAGATGCATGTAACGTTAACAAATCGCACAGGTGTAGCGCATTTCTGCATTTAGCGAAAGTACATTCACTCGGCATCGTCGGAGATGACACCGACAATCTGGGATGCTGTAGTCAATTGGCAAACGGACACTCCTGTTACACATCAACATGGAAAGGGAAATCAAACCATGGGGACCCGCATGACACTTCTGTCTGTCATGACGAGCCACTGGCTGCGTCACGCTGCGGTTGATCTCCGAGCATTTCACTTTTCACTTTTCAGACTTTGGCTGCTTTGTTAGTATTTATTTGGCTACCTGATTCAGCAGGCTTATAGCTGGATGTTGTGGTCGATGTCAGCGAGCAGTGATAAGCCTGCACTCCCATGAAACTGTTTTTCATCTATCAGTTACAGAGTAGCGGCTAATCAGCTAATCATAAAGAAAGCCTAGCTGAATGAGTAGGCTAGATAGGCCTATGGAATCATGAAAAGATCGCCACATATAACGTTATTTTAAGATGACTTATTCTAATGACAAAAATTTATTCTCAAACATCATTTTATTCAACTGCCACCACCCGCATATTATCATAAAATCTATTCTAGTATCACCAACATAGCAAGTAGCCAAAATGAAGAGCAGCCCACTTAGGGCCAATCACAGAGTCTGTTCAGTAGCCTGAGAAGAAGAAGCTCAAAATATTTGTAACCTAAACTGAATAAGTACAATAAGGACAAAGAAGAAGCAAGCAAAGTTTATTTTATTTTCGGGGTTTTTTTAAGAGCAAGATCAAATTGGGGCTATCGTGAGTGTGCTTGTCCTCTGTGACTTCTGTTTAAATATTCTTCAGTCAAGGAGGTATTGGGCCAAAGGCTTAAAGGGATAGTTCTGATTTTTGGAAGCCTATTTCCTACTTAACGTTATCAATGATGTTGATCAGTAGACTCCTTTCAAAGCGCAATCCATGCTGTTCCTCATGCTAGCTTCGTCTAGTTAGCCACAAACCGATGCAAAGTCAATGGGGTCAAGCTCCTGTCTGTACAAACTGACTGAGGCTCACTGAAATCTACTTTGTGTGCACTGTGGAGTAAGTTTCAATGAGCTTCAGCCAGGAGCTTGACTCCATTGCCTTTGCATTAGTTTGTGGCTAACTAGCCAGCGCTAGTTTGAGGAAAAGCATGGATTTTGCTGAGAAAGGATTCTACCAATCAACAATCAGCATTGGTAAGTATTAAATAGGACTAGGGTTCCAAAAAAACAGAACTATACCTTTAATGTAAGATTCCTTGTTAAGTCCCTCTGTGGTGGTATTTATCTAGCCTCTCCATGGTTAGAGCTAGAAGATCTAGTCTGTGATGCTATATCAGCCTATTCTGCAAAGCTTTATGAAACATGGGCCCTGAAGTCATGATTATGAAAAGCCTGTTCGTTAACTGCCATGTCCAGGTGTTTGCCAAGGGTCTACTATAAGTGTAAAGATTCCCCCTTGAATTACACCCTTCACAAGATGTGAAACAGCCTATGGTTCATCTACTAGAACTTTGTGTCCTTAACCACTCCTCCTACTCCTCCCTGAGGGGCCTCCTTTAACTGTCTCCTTCAACCCCCTTCCCTCCCTCCTGTGCATAAGTATCGGCTAAATCCTACTATTATTATGAATAAATTGCCTCTGATGTCCTTTTAATAATGGGAAAGAGCCTGTGGCAGATACAGTAAAACTTAATTTCCTGTCTCTGATCTTCCTTTTCTCCCAACAGATTCATTTGACCTGTTTAAATAATAATAATAATAATATGAATTAATGTCACCCTATTTTGGTGCAGGTGTTTGCCAAAGGTCTGCTGTATCTGGGTATGAATACAGCTGGCCTGTTCATCCACTACCTGACGGACCGCGCCCAGCGACAGGCCTTCCTGGAGACGCGGCGCTGCATTGAGGGACGCCTCAAACTGGAGAAAGAAAATCAGAGACAGGTACTGTGGCTACTATGCGGTCGTACAGGACTGGTGCAAGGCATTCTGGGGATGCAGGAGCTCCAGCAACAAAAGGGCACCTAAACATTTTAAGGGGTAGTGTGTCCTTTTTTTTTAACAGGGTTCTTCTTTTTGGATGGATATCCTGCCCCATTTTAAGTGGAGATGATGGTCAACTAAATCCTATTTGATATATATATATGTCAATAAAGCTGTATGTTATAATTTTCATACATAGGTCCCATTTTGATGTTTTGGAACACAAAAAGATAAATAAACGTCAGGAAAGCTGACATTTTCCTGGTTAGGGTCAGGTCAAAGTTAGCTTTAGGTTAAGGTAATGGATGGAAAAGATTAAGTTTAGACAAGTACAACCATAGTTAAATGTATATTTTGAAGTAAAAGTCAACCATTTGATGTTTTAAAAATTTCAATATACTACATATCATTTTAAGTTTTCGTCAATATTGGATGTTTTAGAAATGAATATATCATATTAGCTGCCATATTGCGAGGTACATTTGAAATTTGAGGACATTTGAAACATGAGAATACTCTGCAATAGACATTCTAAGATGGCAACTTGTGTAGGGCAGGGCAAAGGGGCGGGGCATTGAGCTCACTTGACACTATGTGCACAAGCCTGCTGTCAGGCTTTAAAACAAAGGCAAGGGTCAGCGTTTTTAGAAGACTGTCCTATCGATCAAGCCCCCTCATATGACATTCAAAATGTTTACAATAACACTTTACAATAAGGGTACACTAATTAACATTAATTAATACAGTAATAAGCATTAATTAACAGTTAACTAATGCCTCTAGTAATCATTTACTAATGGTGTGCATGTTAACTAAGGTATTAATTGATGTATTATTAAATCATTTATAAGTGTTAATTAATATTGTAATTGTAAAGTTGATCACATTTACCCCTTAAGTAATATTTAGTTGAACATTGAACATTGAGTGCTCAATAAGCATTACTTATTCATAATTAGCCATTAATTAATGCTGTTTGTGACCCTCATTGTTAAGTTGAAAACATGTATCCTTTAAGTAACACTTCATACATGCATAAGAGTGGTGATTATTTAACCATTATTGAAGACACCTCTTGTGACCCTTAAAGAGCAACCTTGATCGAAATACACCTCATAAATTAATTTTAGTTTTGGCTGTATACATGCTAAATTCATCAAGACATGATGTATGATGACTTGATTTGTGATGTCATCAACACTTTATGGATTTGGTCCATTGACAATTAATTATAATAATATTTATTGAAATATATATTATATTTATATATAATAGAAATATATATATATATATCTGTTGTGAGTTGTTCTGTCGTGAGGATATGCGAACTTGGCGGCCTGTATATGGGTATACAGTATATATCATGATATATATATATATATCAGAAAATGTACCCCTATCCCAGTAAAATCACCATGGGTACTGTCATAGTGTCCTAGGAGTTGTTCCACTATTCACTGTCTATGGAGCAGCTCCAGGATTAGTCTCTTTATGACATCCTCACTAGAGTCTTGTCTGTCAGGTATTCAGCTTAAGGAGAATTTGAAACTGAGCTGTACAATATTATAGAAATAACATGATTTTCACTTTAAATAGGAAGTATTTGTGTGTCTACACAGGAGCGCCTGGTGCTCTCTATCCTGCCTCGTTTTGTTGCCTTGGAGATGATCGCTGACATGGGCACCTTGGAGGATGAACTCAGTCCCCAGGAGTTTCACAAGATCTATATTCACCAGTACAAAGATGTTAGGTACACACACACACACACACACACACACACATGCACACACACACACACACACACAAAGCATGGGACTATTTTATAAAAACATTTCGCCCCAGGGGCTGTGGTTTTGCAGAATGTAATAGTGCACAATTATCACAAAAATGTTTTATTTAATCTCTCGTTTAAGTTAGTATTAGCGGTGAGGCCACCAGTAAGGATAAGGTTAGGGTTAAGGTAAGGGTTAGATCTATAAACAGCTGCCCCTGGGGTGAAAATAGTGAGTCCCCTCTCAGCACAGCACCATAGTCTGGTTGATAAAGATGACAAAACCCTTCAAACATTCTCAGTTTTATTTATCTCAGGTGGGTGGGTTAAGAAAAATAGAAGAAAATACAAAAAAACAATTATAGAAAAGTAGAAAACCATAAAAGTAAACACGCAAACATTTTAAAATATATTATTCTTCAATACCGAATGTACATTCATATGACAAATATCCTTCAGTGCTCTCATGACATTCCAACTACAACATTGTGATGCTGTTTCTGATCTTTTCTAGACATGGACTAACGTTTGAATGAAATTTACATAGGTGTGGCATTCAATCTTAAAACGAGATCTTACTTAATATGTCATTGTGCGAAGTAAGACTGAAAGAAGCTGATTTCAGTGTTTGGTGAGACCTGGAAATAACTTGTCATGGTGCAGCGTCTGTTTAAAAAATTATACCTGTTGTGGACAGGAAGTGACTAGATTTCATCTATTGAAAATTAGATTTGTATTGCTTTAGTTTTTCATCAAAAGTAGATGTTATATTAAGTCATTATGTTGTGTGTGGACTACAGTAAAACAGGAAATAAATACATTTGCAATCTTCCCAGGTCACAACATGTGCACAATCAATCTGTAACATGTTTGAAAAAAAATACAATAGTTTAATTACATTCTGTGCACCTACAGAACAGAAGAAGAGCACCTTGGAAGTTTATGTTAAAGGGACATGTCACTGATTTTTAATCTGAATCCTGTTGTTCTGTTGTGAGGATATGCGAACTTGGCGGCCTGTATATGGGTATAAAGTATATATCATGACTTCTGGGAAAAGAATACCTTCACAACTTTCAGTTGACGCCGGAACTCAAAACAAAATTTTGACAAAACATGATTTTACATGTTTTAAGATTTAAACACGTCAGTTCCAACCTCCAAATGCTCAAAAACAGAATCTTTCTTTAATCCAGTGAAATAACCATGAAGACAGAGGGGAGAGTGTAGGGGGGGAGAAAGTAATCCACCAGTAGGTGGCGCTAAGCTCTGTTTGAGATACATTTTCCTACTTAGTGTTAACTTAAGCTGCATTGCAAGCTGTGACTGACAGAAGTTTGTGTTATCTCAGCCATAAATACAGTTATATAACAAACAACCCCCAACTGCCAGGCAACACGTAATTACTTCCTTTTTGTATTCTTTTAGCTTTTTGACAATAAAATCAAATGTGCCCTCATCTTGGCACCGTTTTGGAAACACATTGAAAGGACTAGTGTAGATAGCATTGTACAAAGCAGTCAAAGTACCGCTGAGGATTCTTTCTTTTTCCTCTTGTCTTTCATTTTTTTTTTCTGCTTTTGTTTTACCTTCTTTTGGCTTTTCATCTTCATTATCGGCCCAATGGGCCACTGACAACCACTTTTCTTGCTTTTCATTGTAACAGCACATTGCAGTCCACATCCGTTTGGGGATATTGACCGTTTCATTCATTTTAACATTACCTGGCACTGCCCCTGTCACAACATAGGCCTTAGTCCTGTCATTACTGTCCTTACACTCTTTATCCATGAACATTTTGATAGTCTCTTCCATAATTTTCCAGCTCCCTCCATTGAAGGATTCCTTTTGTGGGACAGCATTGGTCAGAGTGCAGGTTGACTCTCTAGCGTTGAATGTATTTCCATAACTATATGGGATAAGGTGGCCCTTGTTGACATGATGCTCACTTTTCACTCCTGATTCTGAATTATAATCTCCATCTGTGGCTTGGTTAAGCTGTGAACAAATGAAAAATACTGTTAATGTAAGATGTATTTTCCTTTTTTACAGTATGGTAAATTCTTAAGGTGTGTGTATTGATTTATGAAAGAAGAAGACTGAGATTGATTAAGTGATCCTGGAGTTAGAGAAATGTGAGAGAAATATAACAAAATGTGCCAACTAAACAAGAATTACTAATAAAAGGATGAAAAATACCTCTAGATCCCCCTCATTCCTCCATTCACAAATCCTGCCCGGGAATTTCTCTGGTTGTTTCTCCTTGTATTCAATGGCAGAAAAACTGGGATCAAATGTGATGTGTCGTACAATGTCGCAAAACGATATTTATTTAAATATTTCTGGCATATTGCCTTTATCTTAGATGATGTTGTTCTTCAGAATTCCTGGGATCTCCGGAGGTGTGCTATCTAAAAAGAAATTAGTACAATCTACATTTCTCTCAGTCTCTGTGAACGTGTCACTTTTTAACACATCAGAGAAGCTCGGAGCCCTATTGATTACTAACCAAACCATATCCTATTGATCACTAACAAAGCCCTATTCTATTGATCGCTAACCAAGCCCTATCCTATTGA
>OMKL01049725.1:0-10117 GCA_900302295.1 Parasudis fraserbrunneri
TTAACTGCTGCCTTCTTAAAAAGGTTAGCCTAAATCAAATTGTACATTGCTTATTTTTGTATGGCTCTATGACTGAGCTTAGAAGACTTGGCCAGAAGATTTGGCCATCCAAGAGAGCATTTAGCCCCAGATAGCGAGGGGCTAGATGTCTATTCATCAACTATGTCAACTTAGCCTATACATTACTGTATAATGAACCTCCTTGTAGTAATCTAATAAATATTCATTCTGCGGTTACAGGTTGATGTGCGCTGTGCTTGGTTCCTCTGTCAAGACAGTCATCAGACTATACCATGTTGATCATCTGCATCAGGGGATGGAGAAATCATACATTTTCACTGATTACTTCACATCATCTCAGGCCAGTAATGAACTTCTGAACTACAGACAGAACTACAAATATTCCCAAGGCTCGTAACAGCTGTCGACAGCTAAATATATATTTTTTTCTGGCTCTCAGGTGAAATAAAGAAAAAAAAAGCCACAGAAGTCACAGGAAGGTCCATCGTCACCACTCATCAACAATCCATGTCTTCTTCTACAGATAAATCCTCACCTGGTGTCTTACCACCCAACCACCAATCAAAGGCCTCAGCCCAGATCTGACACTTCCCCTTGTATATGGTAGGTCGCTGTGATCCTAACCCCATTCTGTGGCAGCCTCAGTGTCTGGCTGCAGCCATGTCTACCACAAACCACATCCCTTTCCAGAACCCAACCACAATAAAAAATCATCAGCCTCCAGTCAACCTCCATCCGCATTCTTGGGTTTAGCAATGGTACAAGATCAAACCCATATGGAAGTATGCACCAGTGAAAAGCATGTGCTGTATTTCACTGGGTTTCAATGAATTGGGATTCAGCTGTTGCCGTGGAAAAAGAGGGGTAAACGTTTTGGTTTACTAACTGTGGCATTCCAATACTTGTTTGTGCTGTGCTCATACATTGTATTCATGCATTCTTCTATCGTGAGAATGTCAGCGATAAAAATCTTAACAGATTTTGCGGTGTTTATAGAAGTTCACAGAGTTCATAGAGAAAGTATGACACTCTCAGAGTTCCAATATGTTTACGTCCAATGTTACGGTTCTTAAACATTGTCCGAAGACCATCTTTGGAAACCTAAACATCTTGTCTCATTGACGTTTCGTGTTTTATGCCCTCTCGATAACTAACTGCCTGTGTAACTGCCTATACATAACTGCTCGATAACTGCCTATATCTATTTGAAGTGGGCAATGTGAGCACACGATGAGCACAGTATGTGACAGCGTGTGTACTGCATATTGTATACCATATGGTGTTTTTGTATCATTTCCCACCTGAGACAATAAAGAACTAAGCTGAAAGGAAAGATATTAGCATACAGGTAAGGGGGCCTTCCTGAAAAGGATCCTATTATCTTTTTTTTCAATGCTTTGTTGGATTCATAAGAGAACACCTCTTATCTGTACAAGGGGAGGAGGACGAGCGGGTTCCAGTAATCACGCCATGCGTGTACTGTATGTTGTGGTATTAACATAGTGAACTCTCTCCCTTGTTTTTAATTAAAAGATAAACATGACACGTGCCGCTCCCGGTTGAACAAGGGGGGCTTCACTTCAAACACCTGCTACTTCACAATGTCGGGAGACGGATTAGTCCTTTGATTAGACCGTGTATCTGATGTGACCACACAATGAACAGAGCCTGCAGAACAATCCGCTCGACATGGGCTGAGCGTATACCTTTCGGTGCGTTTGCAATGAGAGAAAGGGTGGACTTTCTGAAGAGCTCAGATACACAAGTTGCAGCTATTGTTCCCAGAAAATCACGCGTCGTTATGTCTTCTTCTTCTTCTAATTGATTTCCGGCAGACTAGGCGGGCTGCACCACCGTATGGTTTGGAAACGCCAACCAGCCTGACCGCCGAGCACTGGAGAGGGTAGTTCGTACGGCCAAGAAGATCTGCGGGTGCACGCTACCCACGATAGACAGTATATTCACTGAGCGGTGCGTCAGCAAAGCTTGCAGGATCCTGAAAGACCCCACCCACCCAAATCACAAACTGTTTGAGCTCATGCCATCCGGCAGGCGGTATCTAAGTCTCAGATCCACATCAAAAAGAACCTGCATAGCTACTTCCACCTAGCAAACAGACTACTAAACGAAAGACTCTGAAAGATCATCACACACACACAAACAAACAAACACAAAAGCACCTTAGCGTCTCTATGCACACACACCACACAAGCACACCCAATTGTACTGAAATTGTATTGTATTGTACTACTGTAACACATTATATAATGTATCTTGTGCAAACTACCACGGTTGAGGAGCGAAGGAAAACAAGCATCTCACGTTTTCTGAATGTATGTACATTTTTAAAATATGTGACAATAAAAGAATCTTGAATCTTGAAGTGTCATCCACCGGTTAATGAGACATTGTCATTTGTGATGCAAGATGGCTGTATATGGAGAGGCAAGGCTGTAAAATTAAAGTCTTTGCGTTGCTTCCTTCACAAAACCCTCAATACTTAAAAACAAGCAAACAAATAACCACAGCCCTCTCAGGCCCGGGAGCCTGAGAGGGCTGGAAATCCTTTCTTAGTATTGCCTCGAGTTGTTGTGCTGAAAAGTCCCCCACTTTCAGACTGCGGACATTATTATTTTCGGACTCTTCCTGGTACAGTTAATCACCATTGTTATAAATGCCAAGAACTGTCTTTTTCCCCATCCAGATACACTCCTTGTTCCCCTCTTCCAGACTGTTTAACCTGACAAGGCTCCCTGTCCTCCACCATCTTCACTGCCTCACACACACACATTATCAGTTACCCTGGTTTTGTTTACCTCAATTTCCTGGACTTTCCTTGGGCATTCAGGAGACCTTGCCTCATGTGCACCTCCAGTTCACACATTCAACCGGCTCTTCACAAAACTCCTAATCACATGCCACCCTGCTACACTGCTGCACAGGTCTCCTACACGCTGAAGCCACGTGTCCAAATGTTTGGCACCCAATACACTGTAGGGGAAGCGGTCAAAAGGGGTCTTACTGGGGATCTGAATTCTCTCTCTTCATCCTGCGCCTGTACTTCACTCGGTAATTCATCCCGTTCAAAACTCAGCAACACTGACAAGCTCGGCTCTCTCTGTCCATTGTTGTAGCGTGTCAGACGCCTCGCTTCACAAACACATTGAACTTCTCAACATCCCAATCGATTGGCACAGGACAAATAACAATCAATGGGGCTTTGTTTCTCAAGGCGAAAGTCTGAACCCGATTCAATGCCTGACTAAGTTGGCACAATGACACACATGCACACCCCAAGTTGGAGGAACGAATTACATTGTAGGGAGTGCTAAGACACAGCCCTCCAGCACCAAATGTAGGTTATAAAGGTGACCTCTGACCACAGATCTCTCTCTCTCGCTTCCTTGCTGAACTCTTTGAAGGAGAAGAACTTCAAGGCATCAGGGGTTCTCCCCCCGAGGGCCAAAGGCCTTCTGACCAGGCCTTCTGCCTTCTGACCCGGCCTTCTGACCAGGCCTTCTACTGTCTGACCAGGCCTTCTGCCCTCTGGCCAGGCCTTCTGCCGTCTGACCAGGCCTTCTGCCTTCTGGCCAGGCCTTCTGACCAGGCCTTCTGCCTTCTGATCAGGCCTTCTGACCAGGTCGCACACAAGATGAACTGAACTCAGCCAAATGGACTGAAATGCATGGATGAGTGAGAACTCTATCATACATTGCTCATTTCCACTGCACTACAGGACTTAGACCACAGTCACAGGTTTATATGATGTGGGCGAGTTGTTCCACAAAGGTGAAAGAAATCTGCCCCCAAAAGGTGGGTTCATTCTTTAAAAAAGGTACTACTTAAAAAAAGCTGTTACCTTAAAAAGTGGCCATTAGTGGAATTAACAATTATGTGGTAGCACTTCAGCAACTTTTTGTGTTTGAGCATCATGTGGATTTGGGTTCTAACATAATCAAATATCTGACATTGAGACAGAAATCAATACAAAGCAATTGCTTCTTAATGAAAAAACAAAACAAAAAAGCTGAACCCATTAGTTTGTGATAGTAAGATACTATATTGCTGGTAAAAAGGAAGGCATTGTTGCCAAACAATTTCAGCAAGTAGGAGGAGGTTAATAACCTACATTGTAATGTCACATCACATAGAAACTCCAATCACTTGGATTCCATTTATATAACAATTGGCTACTGCACTGAACATGCATTGACTCAGTGTAACAATGTGACTAATTTCCATATCCTCAAGAAATTATGTTCTTGTATTCCTGTGTGATTATACAGTACAGCACCTTAATTAAAGATCCCCATCACTCAAACATGTCTTTTATGGTTAATTCTTCTTGGAGGCATGCCTTTCTACTATACAGACTGTTATTTGTGTAGAAGCTGTCACCAGAACGTCTTTTTCACATTCTCCGGCTGTAGAGGGAGAGCTTCTCTGTTCTTAGCCTAAAATCTGAGTTGCATGTGTGATGTCACTAATACGTTGAACCTCTCATGGTCCAATATGTGGTAAGTTGACATCTTTAGCTTTGGCATACACATAAAGCTGAGTAGGTATTGACATGTCATGTCCGACTTGGAATTCCTGGTAAATATCAGTGAGTGCTTGTTACCAATTTGCATATTCATAGAGCCTTGTTCACCAAATTGAATACAAATTGTTATTCAATATAAACATTTTTTAAGGGTTTGAAATACATCTGGAGGGGATCTTTAAACCATTGCGCTGAAGAACCATATAACTGTGTTTTGAAATGTTTTGGACAGCCCAGTGTGTATTTGCAGTTGTAAAGGAGGATTGTGAATGTGTGCATCACAAGAAAATACTCAACCTCTTCTGTCTTTAATTATGAATGAACACAACACTCCAACTTAACATGTTTGGATGGTAAAAAAACCGACTTATATGGTTCTTCGTCTGAGGAGCTTATTATTATGTAGTATGTAAAATATACTTCATAAAACTTAAGGGTCGCTAGACATAGGTAATTCATCCTTGTGAAAACCACTACGCCTTTACTTCAGCTAATGTTACTGTATTGCTCTACCACAAGCCATTCAAATTCTCGCATCAACTGGGAGCACCCGGGAGTTAGTTTGTGCACCCAACTGAATGCGGAAGTTAGACATGCGGGGCTTGTAAGTGTAGTAGAGCGTTAGCACAAGTAAAACGGTGCCGTGATTTTCACACGAGTGGGCAACTTTCAAACAACTTTCAAGTCTCACGGAGTATTTTCTACCCCTTTTCAACATCAGCGGCAGTGTGAATGGCATTTAGTAAGGTAAACTGACATCAGCTAAAACACACACTGCATGCAATCTCCGGTTATCAAAATTAGACTGGTATGGTCCTTGAACGTCTGGCTAACTCATACAGTCTAGGAGTAATATAATACTCCTATATAATAATATACTATAATATACTATGCTCTGGAGCATGATGAAACCCCCTTCTACAGACAACATCCAGCATCAAAGACATTGAAAGCAAGAGCAGAACATTTCATTTCATTTTTTATTTTATTTTATCATTCCCTGCTTATTATGAAAGTGTCTTTCCATTTTGTGCCTTTCAACTCAGCAATCAACACATCAAAAGCGCGTAGGAGTAATTACAGAGTCGAAAATGGATGGATATCAGTCTCTGCATGTTGCCTTTTGAGACTTGACATTTACTGAAAACTTCAAAAAAACTTTTCACTTAATCCATTATCAGTCAGTGCATTATGACAGCCTTCATACAACGCTTCATTAGTGGAGACGTGCTGAAAAGACTTCTTTTATACATCTTAATATTAATGGAGATTTGTTCCAGTCTGCACTTCCTGAATTACTCCTTATATAAATTGATAAAAAAAAAACATTTCTCACTAAGTTAACTATAATAACCACTGCATAATGGTAGGGCTGGTGTGTAAATTACAACGGTAATGACCATCCACCAAAAATGCTGTGTTTTCACAGCAGCCCCTCATCTACGGGCACTCCCTGCAAATTTGTGCTGTCGTCAATGTGTTTACCATCACAGACTGATCACCAATCAGGCTTCGCCATCACAGCCTGTGTCTGGAGCTGGACACACACACACACACACACACACACACACACACACACACACACACATTGCGCGCAATCAAGCCGGAGGAATCAATAGCCAAGACAAACAAATAACGTTTTTTTTGTATAGCCTCTATCTAGTACTAGCTAAGCATCGGGGAGCTAAATAACCTTTTAGATGGCCTAGATGGGGTGAGATGGGTGACTTTCCCTGAATGAGGCCCCTGCTGACACAGGGCCCTAAATCAATGGATGTGGCAGGCATTGAAATGAAGGGCCTGCAGCCTGAGCTCTCAGCCTCCTTTAAGAGCAGAGAGAGAGCCGGCTAGGCACCTCCACACATGAATATTTTATCATTGAAACACACTCTTGTTTATGAGAAAATATTGCTGCCGTGGGGCAAAGTGTGATCATATCCGCTGTCTTTATGATCAATCATGTGTGACTGTTATCCACCAGGCTGGTCTGCACTGGATCTGATTGGTGACAATGTGGATGGGCTTTTTGTCATTCTCCATCCCTGGGCCTCTTTGATCAGAGGCTGATACCCAACCGTATGCTTTAAACATCAATCTTGTTATTTTCTGTCTCATTTTTTCCCTATACACCTAAGAATGCCCATTTTTTACCAATCTGATTGTGAATGAAAAGCTCACAACATACATTTCCATAATAAAGAAATGAGCAGACAAATTATGTTTTGACAACACTGGCCTATACAGCATGACACAAACACACGTTCTTTTTTTAATTCTGTGCAAAATAAAGATGGCTCAGAGTCAACAAATTATTCTGTATCATTTGCTGGCTTGCATATTTGAAATAGAGACTGGGCCGAACTTGCCTCGTTAGGGCTTTTTTATTGAGATGCAAATGTCGCCACATGAGTTTTTAATCCCCAGTCATGGGTTCATTGTGTATCCTTGGCTTCCCCTGTGCTCTGCAAATGTATGATGTTATTTGTGATTCCAATAGATTCACCCAGGCATAGAGTACATGCTATAGCTTTTGTATATGCTATCTCTGTCTTGTGGAGGAATACCATAGGGCTCTGGAGATTTCCCTTACTTGACAAAGAAAGACACCTGGCGCCTTTAATGTGGCGGTTCCCTTAGCAAGATTTATTACCCATAAATCATTCATCTAATATTAAGAAAAGAATAGGCCAAATGATCAACATGGAGTACTGTGCTAATATGAAAGTGATAGTGTTTTAATTATAGAACAAAATAAAGTTGTGCTTTTTGAACTGAGGTATGAATTGAATGTCTACTATGTGGACCCTGGTCATCCATCAGAGCCGCCCCTAGACTATTGGGGGCCCTAGGCAAAAAATAATAATTTGGGGGCCCTTCCGTTTTACCTTAATTCAGATTTCCGCACCAGAGGGGTACAGCTGTTTAGACATTTTGCCGTTCGATTGAAATAGTTTGACATGATGATTGACGTTTCGAGGGGACCTCTGATTGGCTGAGTGACCTCCCTACAACAAATTAAATAACTACGAGGGCCTTTATTAAATACAAGTACTAATTCAGTTGTCATATTGAGATTTATTAGAGAGCAATCTTTCAAATAACATTCTGATTGGTTGAGGGCCCTGTCATTCATGATATTACAGTCATGTCAACCAAAGTAGATTGAATCTTTTAGCAGGTTTTATTTTCTGATCTCTCTTTGTCCTCTTGCTCCTCATTCTCACTGCTGTGATATGCCTCTCAAAGAAAGATAAGCTGTCCTTTCTTTATATTGAGTCTGTAATGTTACATTGTAGATCTCGTCTCTATAGATCCTGGGCTGGATCGCCTCCAGATGAGACGAGATCAAACTGAAACTTCATCAAGGGAGGGCTTGATGGGATAAGTATCATGCACTTGAAACATAGTAGGTTTGAATCCAGCCCGTGACCTTTGTTGTATGTCATCCCCCACGCCCATCTCTCTCCCCTCTCCACTGTTAAAGTTACAACCTATTTATTTGACCATCCAAAATGTGGGTATATATATATATATATACATATTCACATATGTCCTTGAAATGTTTGACTTCTAGATGGAGAATAAGCTTTGAGAACAGGGGCATTCGAGGCAAGGCATGGCAAGTGTATTTATATAGCACATGTCATACAACAGAGGACATTTCAAAGTGTTTTACATAAGGAATAAAATAAATAAAAGGAAACACAAGGAGCATAAAAAAGCCATAAAAAAGATTAATAAAAAGTCAAAGTGTAATCTTCCGTGGGCTGCACCCACAATAACAAAACTTGAATCAAAGGCAAATGGTTCAATGAAACATTTGAGAGGATTCAGTCGCACACATTTCCGAGATAGCGTTGTTCTGAAAGTCAGAATATATACAGGCTAATTATTCACAGCATGATGATGTATTAATACATGGTGATTATTTGACCATTAAAACGTCAAATGAAACCAATTCGATTCCATTCCATGAATTCGAAAAGTTGTGAACTCAAAGAGAGTGTTAGCGGGGAGAGAAAGTTGGAGAGAGAGAGAGACAGAGAGAGAGAGAAAGAAAGAGAGAAAGAGAGAGACACACACACACACATTTTGACCACTGATGGGTGGCAGTCGGACAATGTGGCGTGTCAGGAAGCCTTACCCCGGGAGACAGATGACACGAGGAACACCGGCTGCTGTGGTAACCCTTCATCTCTCTCTCTCTCTCTCTCTCTCTCTCTGATGGCTTCATGTCGCCGGTCCGTCTCCCGCGGAGAGAAAGGCAGGTTAGAGGCCAATCGTTGAGGCGTCGTGGGTTTTACCCACAGTAATGTGTTTGTACATTTGTACGTTGTCATACATAGAAGCGCCGCAGTGGGTCGTCCGTTGTGGCTCCGACTGTGGTGGACTTGAACTCGTTATTTCCCAAGTGGCCAGAGGTATGATGGTGCTGAGCCCGCTGGTATGTCACAGCATTTGTTCTCAAACGACCCCCCAAACTGATGTGTAATAGGCCACAGACCCCCCCCATTTCGTAGGATTCTGTCCCACAGACCCTGATTTGAGGAGATATTCTTTTGTTGGGTACAGTATGCTTTCGCTGAGAATTCCTTTTGCTGTCTTTAGGCATGGAGACAGCAGAGCGTGAAAACCAATGTGAGAACAGTCATTTGTATACATTCTTTTGTTGTGCTAACTTCTGGAAATTATTAGTGATTTTTAAATATCCCATTTTCAGAAGGGCCCCTGGAACCCCCCCTCAAGGACCCCCGGATCCCACTTTGAGAACCAATGTGTCACACGGCCTCCACGGCGCTGCTCCAACTCTTTCTCCGTTCCCCCTCCATCAGGACCGGTGATCAATTCACTTTCAATTCAATCAGTTCAAAATTTAAACGGTAATTTCCGTTTGCCTGCTGATGATGGGACTTTAATTTCTCATTCATTTTTCACCAGGCTGGATAACCTCTCCATGCCAAAATATTTTCAAAATGCTATTTGAAGAAAATCCACTTCCTGAATTCTCATTTTCCTCTGTCTCTTTCGTTCACTCTCCAGTGCATGTTTAATACCTGTCTCTCTTTCTGTCTGTCTGTCTCTGTCTGTCTGTCTCTCTGTCTCTGTCTGTCTGTCTTTCACACTCTGTTTACCTGTCTCTCTCTAAGACTTTCTATACCGCCCCCCTCTCTCTCTCTCTCTAACGGTCTCTCCGCCCCTCTCCCATCTCTCTCTCCCTCTATCTATTCCCCTCTCTCTCTCTCTTTCTCCCTCTATCTATTCCCTCTCTCTCTCTCTCTCTCTCTCTCAATGTCTCTCTCCCACTATCACGTCCTCTCTCACTCTCTCAGGCTTAAGTCTCTAATGACTCTTCTCTTCAGAGATGAGGATGAACCCACTGTCTCTCTCCATAATTACAGGCGGATGTGAGTTTCATACAGCCTTCTTCTTGACATTTCTGAATACACACACACACACACACACACACACACACACACACACACACACACACACACACACAGAGAGGGAGAGAGAGCGTACAGTGATGTCCTTCAGAGAGGAATGGTGATGTGT
>OMKL01049749.1:3036-15772 GCA_900302295.1 Parasudis fraserbrunneri
TGAGTGCGTGTGTGAATGAAATTATGAGCAATTAGGTCGGCCTCCAAGCCCACCCTGAAAATCTTCTTTTGATGATGTGAAAGGAAGAGAAAGAAGGATGAGCACAGGAAGGAAGACAGGATAAAATAAGTTGGGTGTAATGTCGACTGGAGGGTGTGAAGGGGTGGCTTGGCCGGGTGTGTAGCCTGACACATCAGATCCAAGCTGCACATCTCACTGGATCTTAGGTTGCATTCATGAAATTTAGGAACTGACACACCAAATGTGGACCTCAGAGTGGGAAAATTGGGACTTTTGTAGACCTCCGATTTCTTCAACAAAAAAGCCCAAAGAAAACATAATAGCATTTCGCAATTTTTAAAGTGTTTTGGGTATGCTGTATGATTTCAGCTGTTTGTACTGCTATAACTGCAATTAGTAGTAACAGTAGTGGCTTTTTTTAGGTGACTTCACAGAGTTTTCTTTCTTTATCTCCATCATGACTCCATCAAGACAGTTTGCTAGCAAGTTCTAACAACACAGAGAAGCCTAGCCCTCTCCCTTGTGGGCTTAGTTTTTGAATGACATGTATCTCAGCCAACCGGATTAAATTGCTATTTCGATCGCTTTTGTTTCATCGCGAAAAATGCAGTCTTAAGACTTCTGCTGCGTGCGGTCAGTCTTTGTCAACTTGTAAAACCGTAAAATTTGTCATGTGACCAAGTCGTATTTACAAGGTGATAGCGTTCGGGTGCGCTACTTAGGTCAGAAAGTCAGGACCAATCAGATCCAAGGCAGCAGATTCAGCCAGATTATTCAACCATTCTTTCTTGATGCAGGTGCTTTGATCAACTTTTAGGAATCCCAGTATGTCAACATCATATTTCTGATGATGTCTCATGATACTCCATGTGCATGTTTGCACCACAGAAGGTGAAAGGTCACTGATACATCACAACTGGTAAACTCGGGTATCATGGAACTTGCCCGAGTTTACCACTGCTATGTACTTCTTGGTTGACCGTTCAAGTGCAATTTCCTGGTGGAGAATTTGGAAATTTTCAACTTTACAAGCTGACAAGGACCGGCCAAATGCACAATTCCTTTCACTTGAATTAGAGGAGGAGTTAGCCTAAAGCAAGTGTATGAAAGTCTCAAGGGCACATTTTTCTGCACCCTGAGCTAGTGTTGAATGGAAAAGATTGGATTATGTCTCTCTCAATTCATCAGACTGGCATTGCGTCATCAGCACTGCATTGTGATCACCATGCCTCTTTTGCGGGGAATGAGTGTTAGTTCACAATGTACAACTTAAGGACAAAACAAACAGACGCAAGTCATGCTGAAAACTATCAAGTTCGGGATATATTAATTACCTCTTAGTGTTTGGTCACCCAGAGATTCATTGTAATATTAAATGTCCAGGTAGGGAAATGGGGAAATATCCTGCCACTGAATGGGTAAAGACCACTGGGGAAGACTGAAGGGGCATGCCTGAAAACGGATCAAACCTAACTTTAGTTTTCACAGTATCGCAAACACTCAATGGAGGCCAGTGTTGGAAAAGAACTGCTTGACTTAACTTGTAACACAGAGTCTCGTTCTCTACTGTTTCCTCTCTTCTCAAACCATCTGGTACCACGATTAAACCCATCTCTCCTGAAGACTTCATGACATGCTTCCTGCACAAAATTGACAATATTATAGCTCAAATACTGGCCTCACCCTGCCTTGACCCCATCATACAACTACCACCCATGCAACTGGGCTGCCAAATGCTTAACTTCAGTTTGGTTAGTGAGCCTGAGGTCAGCAAAGTCATTACTGGCATGTGCTCCACCACCTGCCATCTTGACCCCATTTCCACTACCTTGGTCAAATCATGTCTTCCCCAGCTCTGCCCACTCATTACACAGATTGTAAATTCTTCTCTCCTATCAGGCCATGTTCCTCTGTCCTGAAAAAGGCAGGCCTTGATGCTGACTCTCTCACCACCTACAGGCCCATCACTAATCTCCCCTTCCTGAGCAAAGTTATGGAGCGTATTGTCTTCACTCAGCTACAAAACCATCTTGTTTCCCACAAGCTTCTAGACCCTTTCCAGTCCACTTTCAGGAAGAAACACAGTACAGAAACAGCACTTGTCAGAGTCACTAATGACCTCCTCATGAGTGCTGACTCTGGCCACTTAACCATCCTCATCCTACTGGACCTTAGTGCTGCATTTGATACAGTCCACCACGTGATTCTGCTGGAACGGTTGAAAAGTCTTGTTGGTGTCACTGGCTTTGCACTGACCTGGTTCCAATCCTACCTGGGTAATCGACAGCAGTTTGTCACGGTCAATGAAAAGCAGTTATCTCTCAGCACTGTCACCTATGGTGTTCCACAGGGCTTGGTCCTTGGACCTCTACTATTCAGCATTTATATGCTCCTCCTCTGACACATTATCCGCCACCATAGCCTCAACTATCATCTGTATGCAGACGACACCCAAATATACATTTGCACTCAACCTGCCATCTCATCCACCATGGAAACAATCAACAGCTGCTTACAAAGCATCACATCCTGGATGCACAGCAGCTTCTTGAAACTCAACTCCAATAAAACCGAAATAATTCTCATCGGTCCCAAGTCCATCTCTGACACAGTTCATAATTTCCACCTAACCATTGATGATGCCACAGTCACACCATCCCTACAAGAAAAAAGAACCTTAGAGTAATTTTGGACACAAAACTTTCATTTGAACCCCATATCAAGCGAAACCAGACAACTGGCATTTTTTCACCTAAGAAATATAGCCGGATCCACCCATACCTCACATTCTCAGATGCTGAACATCTTGTACATGCATTCATCTCCTCACGTCTTGATTATTTCAATGCCCTCCTCGCAGGTCTTTCATCGCACCTCCTCAATAAACTGCATCATGTGCAAAACTCAGCTGCTCGACTCCTGACATGCACCTCCTCCCGCCATCACATAACCCCCATACTCAAAGCCCTCCACTGGCTACCGGTGCATCTCCTATAAAGTACTAATCACTCACAAGGCACTTCGTGACTCTGCTCCAGACTACATATCTGAAATCATCCCCCCATACTGACAATCTCACTCTCTCCACTCATCCAGCACAGGACTGCTAGCTGTTCAAAAGTCTAGGCTCCGCTCTATGGGAGATAGAGCCTTTTCTTCTGCTGCTCCACGCCTCTGGAACCAGTTCCCTCCTAGCATGAGAGCGGTGGATAATCTGGACTCTTTTAAATCCCTCCTTAAAACTCATCTTTTTAGACAGGCATATTAACTTTAATCTAGTGTCACTGTGTTTCTGACTCCTGTTTTAAGATAACTGTCTTGGTTTTAACTTACTTTGTTTCTTAATTTACTGCAAAGTGCAGAATTAGAATTATTATTTTACAAAGTGCAAAGAATTATTATCATTATTATTATTATTATTAATAATAATAATAATAATAATAATAATAATTATTATTATTATTATTATTAATACCTTAGGTAACATGCACACCATTAGTAAATGATTAGCAGAGGCATTAGTTAACTATTAATGCTTATTACTGTATTAACTAATGTTAATTTACAGTATGTACCCTTATTGTTAAGTGTTACCCAGTTCTTAATAAGATCAGAGACAAGTGGAAAATAAGGAGGGAAAGGGCCTGAGTGTCAGGAATTATCCTCCCTTCCATCCTTGTGGAAAGCATCTGAAAATTGATGCAGCTCCTTAGTCCCCAGACTCAGTTAATGACCACAGGAAGGTAAACCTTCACAAGTATGTGATCTTACCCCTGATTAAATAGCTCTGTACCAGACGATCTCTCTCTCATGGCAACTTCCCTTCCAGAAACACTACCAGCCAACCACACAACTCCCTCACAAACATCTACGGTACATTTCTCAAAGCTGATGTAGTCATTTAAGGCCACAGCAACGTTCCTGAGGAACTCCTGCTCATCAGAGTGGAATGTTTTTCCAACATAAAGGCTGATAATAAAAAATAACCCTTTTTGAAAGTGGGCACTCAGAACAGGAGTGAGGATTGGGTTCTTGCCCGCAGCAAGGCCAAAAAGGAACCCACTTCTCAAATACTGTAAGACCACTACCTATTTCTGTGTAATTATAGGACCATACCAGTGTAAATTTTACTTCTCGCCATTACCGGAGATTGTCCCTGTCTTTAACATAGTTTGTGTTCATAGGTGTATACAGTGTACATTAAAAGATCTCATCCTACCTAAATGCCATTCACACTGCCATTGATGTTGATAAGGGGTGGAAAATCACTCCATGAGACTCGAAAGTTGTTTGAAAGTTGCTAGGCATAGGTAATTCACCCTTGTAAATACCACGCCTCTGTCGCTTACACTCTACTGAGTGCTTGTTATTAACTCCTGATTGATGCGTGAATTTGAATGGCTTGTAGTAGATTACTACTGTAACGTTAGCAAAAGTAAAAGGCATTATGGTTTTCACAACGGTGAATTACCTATGCCAGACTGGATGGCTAAAACAAACATGGTATTCATTCTCCTGAACTGGCTTACTGTACATGGCCGACACAGACATTCATTGGTTTGGCATTGAAGCCATTTATCACTGTATGTGTGGAAACAAAGACTGCAAAAACCTACTCATCTGTCATACACATTCACAGTGCACATATACAGTACAAACCACTCTTGCCCTCCTGCTCCTCTGACTGGATTGAATTGTATTGTCACATCTTATGAACATGTCCAATCAGAGGCCAGGACCCATGTTGGCAGGTCAACAGCATCATAGACACTCATTAGCAGCATCTTCCTGTGTTTACTCCTGTGGGAAAGGGAGTGGGCCACGATGCAGTCCCTGAGCTTTGATGTAGATAAACGAAGATAACTTTAATCTCACTCTAATTAGTGCTTCCCCTCTCCTCCCACCTCTTCTTATGTCTTCCTGTCTAGACTGAGTTGTACATATTAACCCCTTTCCTTCACTATGCTATTGTAACCTCTGGAATCCTTGTCTGGAGCATAAGTCTCTGCTTATTGGACAGCCACAGGCATTCCTCAACTTCATAAAGACTAAACATCTCTCATGGCTCACTTGTTTGACAAGTAATAGAGAATTATTGTAATGACTTCTACAAGTTTGCTAATCAGGGAAACACTTGAATGTCTTTGTTTCATTTAAAGAGATCCAATATACAGGTTATTGTACTGGCCAGCTACCTGAATATACAGTGAGGGTTCCATGGTGGGATATGATTTGAAGCTATGCAGTCTACTCTTGAAGGGTTGTTTGGGTTTGGGGCCCAGGCTGCCACTCGCTGGTGTCTCTGTGCTGGCATGGTCCCTGGCCTGCCTCTTTATCTCCCTGGCCACTTGAGTTGGGGAAGTGAGACTGCCATGCAGCGCCTTGCCCTCACAATCACTGGAGCTCCTCCAACATTCCCCCAGTGGCTAGTCAAACAAACCTGGGGTCTGCTTGTGACTCAGCCATTCCCCTTGTGTCGGCCTGCCGGGCTGCCTCATCAACACCATAACACAATGGTCACATACCAGTAAATATCCCAAATGTCATACTAGTAGTAATTGATTGGTCTGTAGTTACATAAAGCTGATTAGTTTGGGTTCAGCAGCTTTTACTATTGTGGCTAACTGATATAAACATTCACACAGACATTACACCATATTATCCCAAAGAGCTATCTGGAAAAAAAAGACATTGTCATTGGTGAACTGTGAATATCAATGCCCCATGATGCCATTTATCCAGCATTACCAGCATAATCATCATCAAGACACTCATAAAAGATACAATTACATTTCAGGAGACACCATGTATTAACGTTTGGCACTGTTTTAAGGTTTATAACGTGCTAGCAGAGAGGGATGAGAAGGTATTTTAGGTTCCATTGACTCTTCAGTTGGCTGTGTGCATTCCACACCCCACTGCTGTACTCATGTTCACCATCTGAATGATGATGGGCTGATATATTTACAGCTCTGCTCTGCTTTGAGACCCAAAGGCTGATCATGCTTTGTGTGTGTGCAGACACAGAGAAGGGCAATTTGAATTATATTAGACATTTAGATTTACCTCAGCCATTTGTATAGTTTGTTGGTGTGTGGTAATAGCATTCCCAACATGAATGTTCAAATTGTGTGAATCATCATCATTCAGCTGTATCCAAAACAATGTAGCCAAGAAAAATGAAATTACATTTCCCAGAGGTGAGTGTCCACTGGTTTTAATGGGGGCAGTTTTGGGCAGGGGCAGAGTGGGTGATTTAGTGGCTGTGGCCATGTATTTTTGTAAGTTATCACAGACACTTGACAGGAAGTGAGAGAGGGCCACAAACAGGAAGGAGCGGAATGTGCTTCCTGTTGGCCAGTGGTGTTAGACAGGGCAGATTCGTGGTACCATCGTGACTGACACACACACACATACACACTAAAAGGCAAGGATGTTTTTCCACTGGAATCAGGGAGAAGCAGACGGCCAGGAAGGAGAAACAGTGAGAGCAGATAACATTGAGACAGTGTGCCCCCTATGCACCTCTACCATACAAATGAGGGAGCATGAATCCCTGTCTAATCCTCCCAAAGAGATCACTCACACCCTACTCACTTTCAGGTTGACTCACACTTCACTCAAAGCAGCAGCAACTCCCCACTACATCATTGATATACTACCACAAACACATCTGAGACAACACATCTGTGTGCTTGTGTGTTTTCGTGAAATGGACGTGTTTCAAAGAGCAGAGGATGTGAATTGAGGGAGTTGAGGGCTCCTGGTGGTGGAGCGGCTTGCCTGGGTATATGAAATTATCATTGGTTGTCCTTGAGGGCTTCCTGATTGAATCACTGAGGCCCGGTGACGTCATACAGGGTTTAAGTCATATTTTGGAGTGGGGAGGGAGATGGGGAGAGGGAGAGAGAGAAACGGGGAGGGGGAGAGGATGAGTCACTACCTCATTGATGACTGTCTCCAGTGAGCGGTCAGATAATTCAGGTACAACAAGAGACACAGGCACACGGCGACCGCCTAATGGCACTCAAATAAAATGACTTATTGGGGAACACACAAAACACACCTTTTAGGAAGATTAAATATTACTGATGCCTCCCCCATATTAAAGCTTCTTCTTAACGATGACGAATCATGCTCTCCCATATAACGCTACTTATGGAGACTGATTCAAATAAGAAACTTGTGAACTGTTATGGCCTTTTTTTTGGCTGTGTTGGCTAGTTTGTCCTAAGTAACAACTGGCCAGGATTAGTCTGATGTACACAGTACTTATATTAGACATCAATCCATTTCAGAGTCCACAATGTGATTTTTCACCAGGTTAACTCTTGCAATAAGTGTCACACCAGCTGAATTTCAATATTATCTCCCTCTAGCATCATTTTTACTAGAATCAAAACCAGATTAATCTACAAGTATGGAATATGATCTGTATGATGAAGGGGCAGAGCCATTCCAATACTTTTGGTGGCCAGAGGCAAATAATAATTTGGGGGCCCTTCCATTTTACATTAAATTAGATCTCCAGACCAGAGGGGTATAGCTGTTTGGACATTTTCCTGTTCAGTTGAAATGATGTTTGACATGATGATTAATGTTTCGAGGGGCCCTCTGACGGGCTACAAACGATTAAATAAATAAGAGGGCCTTGATGAACCAATTCCACTATTAATTTGGCAGTCATACTGTGATTTTTTATCTATCTTTCCATTAAAATTCAGATTGGTTGGCCCTATTAAGGAAGTCAGGGAAGTGCAGTGCCTGATATGCCTAGTGGGCAGGCGGCCCTGTGAAAGGGAGTGGGTGAAAATTGAATCTGAACCTTTTTTTTTTGCTGAATCACATGTTCTAAGATAGCGGTTATGTGTACCGCCACATCAAATTTCTAGGGTATATACAGTAAAAATCCTACAGATGCAGAAATGGAATTAATGTGTTATGCCCTCATGATGACGCCTTTTGAGGTTTTCAAAGCAGTAGAGATTTAGTTTAAGAGCTGAATGTTATTAGCCACTACAAAACATATATGTAGCCATCTGCAGTGAGAATGTGGTATTTGCTTTATAAGGAAAAACATAAAATACATATGGGTTAAATTCCAATGTGTAATTGCTATGGAGATTAACAACTCTTTTGAGATAATTATGCCTTATACAGTATAGACCTGTACTGTACATCTATTGTTCACCCCCAACCGATACACGCCAGGGAAAGGAAGTGTAAGTAGGATTGTCTTAAAATGCTGCTGTTTTCCACATTCAGGGACCTTTGTTCACAAGACCACATTTTTTTCTCTCCAAAAAAAAGGCATTAAATTCTAACTGAAATCAAAGCAGACTTTGATTATTGACTTATTCAAAAGGGTATCAACAATCATGTTCTAATGGATGATCATCAGATTCTAAATTCTAAAAGAGAAGACCACTTTAAATCTGCAGTAAAACATCATGTGGTACTGGACCTTTAAAGGGGCAGTTCACCCAAAAACAAACAAACAAAAAAAAACAACATAATTTTCCTCTTACCCAGAGTGCAATCTATCCATCCAGATAGTTTTGGAGATATCTGCCATAGAGATGTCTGCTGTCACTCCAAAAATGGAGCTAGCCTGACTGAAAGGATATGGACCGTGCGTATAAGTCTCCCATTGGCTGACTATTTCCGAGCTTCCTTCCGCCCGCTTCTTGTCTCCCTTCCACTCTTGTATGTTGCCATTTTCAAAATCCTCTCTTCATGTGCAACGACAAGTGCTCCAGCTAGCAAACTACATGCTTATGATGGAACAACTTTGACAAAGATTTGGATTGTGCACTAAGGCAAGCCTGCTTGGTTCATTCTGTGGATTGTTTTAAGGATATTAAAAGAACATGTTTAGAAAATGTGCTATCTAAAAGGGACGTTCTCGCATGTTTGCTGACCGGTTTCCCCCCGGCACTATTTTGCAAGGGCATCGGTGAGCTTGGCACAGTTCAGGCCCACCCTTGATGATTCTGATTGGTTTAAGAAATACAAACCAGAATGTTTTTTTCAGCTTGTGCAGAATGATAGTGGGTTCTGCCAGACATTTCTCTTGCCCTGGCACAGCACTAACATAGTGAAGAGAGAGGTCTGGCAATGTGAGACTAGAGTGGAGGTGAGTGGCATTGGATTTGTGGCACTCAAAGCACTAAAAAAATGAATTCGAAAAACTCAACAGCAATGTCTCTTTCTAGAAATCATTTCTCAGTTTGTACATCCCCCATAATAGTTCTTAATGAAAGTGTTCACTGTGGATTATCTTGAGTAACCGTGTAATGCTTTGTGGAAAGAGACATCGCTGTTGAGACTGAACCCAATGCAATTCAGCTCCATTACACTGGAGTCATGACAGACTGCAGATATCTCCAAAACTCAGCAAATCACACTGAAATTATCTGGATGGACAGATAGCACTCCGGGTAATAGGACACTTTTTTTTTCTTGTATTTTGGGTGAACTGCCCCTTTAAGTTCTATGGCACAGGATGTGTGGAATGGTTGTCCTCTGATGTCACTGATATCACACTATGTAGAATAATTTGAATTTAGCCAATCAGCTGTCAAGTGTAAGAGTACACAGCCAATCAAATCACTGGCTCCATTCATGTCCAAAGTCCAACTTTTCAAAATAAAAGGCTCTGAGTGAAGGAAATACAAAAGTGAAGGAAATATAAAAAAAACCCACAAGATGTGATTATGATTGGTAATTTCTCTAAAAATGCTTCTAGACCAATGACCCGTATCCTCAACAATGTGCGGGCAGAAGGCCAGAGACAAATCATCTGTCTAAACAAGCAGAAATAATTTGAGTAGTATCTAAAAGATGAAGCAGAAGGATCCAGCACAAAGCTCAGTGTGTTGTCACATATATAATAAAACCCATGTCACAAAACTAGATACTCTGGTTCCTGGTTTTGGTCCAACCTGCAGGCCAGGGTACATTTATGTCTCAGCATGTGCTTTAGAGGGGGTCAAGGTAATCAATATGTAAGATCTGGATGGCTTTTTTAGACTGAGTGCATAATGCAACTTCAAATACAAAAGGATAATTTATTCAAAAGAAATTAAACAAAAATTCAAAGTGCAGTACTTCATTAGCCTCAGTTAAAGAATAAACAAGTCTAGGACAAGAAATGCAAATTTGTGAGACTAGTCAAAGAACTAGACAAAACATACTTAAACATATATTAGACAATTGAATCCAAATTCAATTTGAACCCTATCTGACATCTTACAGAGGAGACCACAACATTGGAGGTAGCACAAACAGTGCCTTACATTACTGCTGAATCAGAGAGAGATAAGGCCAACACCTCCCCCCAGTGTTGGAAAAAGGGAGAACTTGTTGTCTGTCATGTCAGTTCTTTCAATGTACTGTCACACTGGAAAGTATGGATCAAAATGATTTGTTTAAGACAAACCTGAAAATCTTCCTTCAAAAAGAAACAATGTACAGCAAGGTCACTGTATGAAACAGAACCAAATCCATAATAAAGTTTTATAAACCAATTCACAGAACATGGAAATTACAGTAGGCTCCTGGGAGAAAGATGAATAATGGCAGCCAAATTCCCCCTCTTAAAGCAACATCTAACATTCCCAAGTGCCTTTCACAGTGAACAAAAACTTGCTTTTCAACAGGAAACATAAGCGGCATGCATTCATACATCAAAAGAAAACGAAATCACATCCTGGCATCTGAGCAGGGCTTCCTTTTGCACTCCGATGGGAGTCTGCAGGTCTGACACCTGGAAGTTGAGAACATCGATGTCAGATGCTCCGAATGTGGCCTCCACCTTCACCTTCTCATACATGAGGAACTGAGCCTTCTTGTTGGTCATGGAAATGACACATCTCAGAAAACACTCTCTCAGCTCAGATCGAGCATGCTGCTCCTTCTGCAGCTGGACGTTGCCTGTCTCTGACTGGGTGGAAGCAGAGATGGTGACTGGACAGAGGGCGATGAATCGGGGTGAGCTGGGGTCAAAACCCCGGCTGTTAGAGTCAGGTCCTCTTGGCAAGCGAAGCACAGGCACTGGTGTTTTCATGTTGTTTTTCTCTGCAATCAAATTCAAGGAGAGATGCCATTAGCTGGGCTGAATCGCAAAGGTCAGAAAAAAATCACAATCATAAATTAGGCTATACTTTTTTTTTTTTAAGCTCCAATTGGTCTACCTTTCAGTGTGTGATGTCAGGGAAATCATCAGCCCTGATTGGTCTACCATTGTGGGGACAGGGAGGGACAGACAGGGACAGACAGACAGACAGACAGACAATGTCCTAGATGGCTGCAGCCACTTTGTGGCTACACTGCAAAAATGTTTTAAAAATGTTAGCTTGAAATGCAAACCATTTGAATCCCAAGGTGGTTGTACCAAAGAGGTTAGAGTATAGGAAGAGGGAAATCAGCCGGGAAAATGAATTTGCCTTATTCACTTCACCGCCATATTGGTTAAGTTTGATGCAATGTGAGGTATGGATGCGGAAGTGCCTGTTCACTGCAATGTTAAAACGTAGCTATAAAAATGCCACTTCAAGAACCGAAATAGTCAAAACAACAGACAGAATACACTATCGGAATTGCAAGCTCATGATTACCAGAATCAGATTGTTTTTCACTGCCGTAGTTTTCATGTTTTGAAATACATGGAAGTGAATTAGTAATCAGCTCATTGAAATGTGTTCATAGTGATCTACGAAAATAAAGATGCAAGGTGAATAAGGTGAATGGCAAGTGATCACTGAAACCTTAACACTGTATTATATTTTTCTCTGTTGCTCAATCAAATAAGTCTCTTCTACTTTTACTGGTATAAGCAATTTTGCATCCCACTCTCAGGTCTGCATATTTTTACAGAGCTGGTGACGGAAGCCAGGGAGACCAACGTCTCAGTTTCTGTGTCTCAGGTTGTACTCATCGTTTCAAATTACGAGAGCTGCATTTTGCACCACGATTACAAATGATAAGATATAGCCAAGTTAATTTGAATGTATTTTTAACATTTTAAAGTTTAACCGTGCAAAATACGGCCCTCTTAAAATACAGCCCTCAATACATGCTGAGTACAACCACCTTGGTATTCAAATGGTATGCATTTCAAGCCAACATTTTTGAAAATACATCTAGGGCAAAATCCCATTCAACTGAGACTGCTTCTGGGTCTGCTTCTGCATATTTGCCAAGATATTTGCTAACGGTCATTTAAAAATCCACGCCAAACATCCAGTAAGGCATGTGTATTTACCCCCTATGGTCTACATTCTACTTCATCTGCACGTTATCAATAAATACCTTGCATTCCATCCATGTGTTCTGTTTCGTCATTGGTGCAGGCCAAACTAGTGAATCAAAACACATGGAATTCGAGTATTTAGAGGCTGTGTTTTTGAAAGATTTATCCTGGGGTAGCATGCCCCTGGACCCCCCTACTGAGAGAGAGTAAACTTCAAACTCTAGTGATGGCCAGAGTACGTCGACGCACAGGGTGCACACTCAGCAAGGTGGGCTGGGGCAGGGAGTGAACATATGCGGCTGGCCGCCTCTGATCGACACCAGAGTGGTCAGTAAGGGGGCAGGGACAAAAAATAGAGGCGGCTGGTCCCCTCTGACAGACACCCGAGTGGCCAGCAGGTGGGCAGGGACAAAAAAGGGGGAAGCAAGGGAGCCGAGCGCATGGGCTGAGGGGTGCGTCCCA
>OMKL01049749.1:20038-30845 GCA_900302295.1 Parasudis fraserbrunneri
CAGCCCTGTGGGGATGTGTGAGCCCCCCCTTGATAGGGGAGGGTGGATGAGAGAAGGGATCGTTTGATAGGGGAGGGTGGATGAGAGAAGGGATCGTTTGATAGGGGAGGGTGGATGAGAGAAGGGATCGTTTGATGGGGGAGGGTGGATGAGAGAAGGGATCGTTTGATAGGGGAGGATGGATGGGGTTTGTGAGAACACAAAGGTTGAGGAGTTCTGGCAATGACAAGATAAAACAGCTAAGACTATGTATGCAGAGTGGAACATAAATAACTTAATGTCTGATAATCATAAATGATCTTAGTGATGTAGGAATGAATGTACCTTCCGGTTTCCGGCACCCTTCTTTTTCATAGTCTTTTTACCGTTACTGAAACATTAGTTAAAGTTATTTTCACCACTGCCATAGGCTTCCATTGTATCTGAAAATTTGTCTTAAACACCATATAAATCCATTAAAGTCACCACATCTGACTAAAATGCCATGCTAAACATCTGAGGTGCACTTATTTTCATGAAAGGTTTTTGTCTTTTCCCCTAAGACGTTGCTCTATTGTGCCCAATACAGTGTCTAAAAAGGAAGAGGAATTCTTCCTTGGATAGTGTATTATATCACAATGGCAAAACCTTTCAGAAAATAAGTGACACATAAAAAGTTAGCATGACATAAAATATGGTGACTTTCTTCAGTTTATGTGGTGTTTTCGGACATTTTCAGATACACTAGAAGCAAATGGCCAACTACCTAAATTTTCATTAACTGTTAAAGATTATGCAACAAGACCCAGAGTCTAATAACGGCGTGGCTTCCCTGTGCAATCTTTAGCTAGGACACACAGTTGCTAATTACCAATATCAAGTACTCCCAAGTGGTTACTTCTTCCCGAGTTTGCTTGGCGAGAACAAACTCGCAAGAACATGAGCACAGAGAATATCTGTCCGTGTTTGAGACGGACTGAGTGCTTGTGGTCGGGGTATTGCACAACACCTCCATCAACTCGCTGGTGATCAGTGCCCCAGTGCAAGTTATACTGACAGATTTTGTCCCGATTGTTGCTCATATACATGCACACTTGTCAAATTAATGATGATGTAAATTATTTTGTAATGTAGGCTGACAGAATCCCCCCCCCCATTTTCTCCTGAAGCTGCCATCTATCTAATTAGCATGCAGCATCTTTCCATTTGCAGGGAAGTATAAACAAGCCTAAAGTTTGCTTTACTCCTGAAGCCTCAAGATGTCATTGTCCCTGGTTACTGTCATCCTTTCGCCTGTGCTGGCACAGCGTAATGTGGAGATAGGGTCTGACAAGCCAAAACTACTGTCATCCCAATTCTTTTGTGAGTTTAGTGAGGTGTCGAGATGAGGAACAACTCTACAGGGTCAGCGGCGACGGCGCGGATGCCTTAACTTTACATAAGCTAGCAGAGGGGAATAGCCAGCCATGGACAGAATATAATCTGCTTTAATTCTTACCAAGGATCAATGAGACAACAATTAAAGACATAGCCAATGAAGTTAGCTGTTGTCAAAGGAGAGAAGTCTTTGGTCGCAGTGGAATTTAATGTCTTTGCATCAGACAGGTAAGAGTTGTATAATAAGCTAATATAATGACCCTCATTTACTAAGAGGCTGACAGAATAATTGTAAGGCTAGGTGACCTTCGTTGGAATAACGTTACACACGTCGTCTGTCTCCCTCTAGCTTAGCCCAGGTCCAACCTGTTGGGGGTGTGTGTGTGTGTGTATGTGTGTGTGTGTGTGTGTGAAGACAGTCACAGCACAAAACATGCGCAAAATTCCAGCAGGTGATGTTGTTATGTATTCAATGGCTAGCTAGCTAGTGCTGGCTTTATCAAGATGACAAAGCTATTTTATAACTCTGGATGTTTATGTTATGACCTGGGCACAGCCAGTCATAGATGCAAAGCATTCTCACATAAAGAGAACCGTTTAAAAATAAATAATTAACTGCTGCAACTTGTGGTCAGCTCTTGTCATATAGTATCAAATTCCTTTTAAGGTTTTTGCTGAAAACATATAATAAAATATCTCCACTTTTCCACGAGATTCAAACAGACCACATTCACATTCACATTCTGTGAACGTGCTCACAGCAGCATGAAACACATGAAAACGTAATCACATATGGAGCGGGTCAATTGGACAATTGAAAATGCACCTGTTTCATCAATGGAAGTTTTCATGTGTTTTGTGCTGCTGTGACTACTATCCCTATCGCGTACAAAGAATGTGGTCCATGGGAATCTCATGGAAAAGTGGATACATTTTCGGCCAAAACTTTCAAATTAATTTGATACTATATGACAAGAGTTGACCCCAAGCTGAGAACATCCAGAACTCTCTCAAACTAACCCCACTGATGGGAACAGTCTAAATCTAAGACCATGTAAACTTTTGTTGACTATCTGAACAGAAAACAACAGTTGATCATGACGAGATGTCGAAAAAGAAAGATAACGAAGAAGTTAGGAAACGGAAAAATCAGCTTGCTAGCATAGCCTGTGACCATGGTTACCTGGGAGCGTCGGAAGAGGAGCTAGTAGGAACAGGGAGGGACTCTGACACACCGATCAACAGCCCCAAACCAAAGAAATGTAAAGATGGCCAGAAAGATATTTCCCTTAGAGAACTTCAAGCTAGATTATTGAAAAGATAAATGAACAAGCAGACAACGCGGAGAAGATGATCATGGCAAACACCCAAGACATAAAAAGTCTGGAGATCTCACTAACTAGTGCACACCAGGGGATTGGCATCATCAAAAAAGAAAACCAGACACTTGGTAACAGATGTACACTTTTGGAGAGCAATGCCAGCTGAAGTGAGTACCGTCTCGCTGAGTCAGAGAGGTATCATAGAAAACCGTATGTCTCTATGGTCTCCCAGAAGAAACGGGAGAAAACATCCGAAGGAAAGTGGTTGACATCTGTCTACAAGTAGCCCCTGAATGTGCCGTAACCATGGAGATTGCAGTTGATGTCATCCACCGCCTTGGGAGGAAAGAGAATGATGGCATGAGATCCCGTGCAATGATAATACTCTTTACTTTTTGCATAACCAGGGATGCTGTCTGGAGGATGGCCAAGGACAGCACGTTTCTGAAGGTGAGGAAACTCCACTTTGGGGAAGACCTCACTCAAGCAGACAAGGCAGAAAGAAGCAAGTTATAGCCCCTCATTCAACAACCTTGGGAATAAAGCTTACTTCAGAGGAATACGCGCTTATGTGGAAGGAGAGGAAATCTTCGGCCTGGGTTAGAACTTCTCCTGTTGCATCGGCTGAGGAGAACATAGTTCCCCAATATTTTTTTTTATTTTTTTTAACAAGGCAGACCCTCATCCAGTGATATTCTGAGACAGGGAAGATGTTTCTGCTTTCCAGCGTGATTTTTCTGGTCATGTTTATTAAAATGATCACTCTTGAAGAAGTTTGTTTCATCCAGTACTGTTCTCAGGTACTGTGAAATTTATATTAGAGAGGGAAAAAGTTGTGATTGGTTTAGGTTTGTTTCATAACCTGTTGTTGTTGTTGTTGTTATTGTTGTTGCTTTGATGGACTTGAAACTTATGTCTATAAATGCCAGACGACTGACAAATATAAACAAAAGGAGAGCGATTCCTTTTTATTCTGTAAATACAAGGACTCTGAACTGATCTTTTTACAAGAAACCAAGTCTTGCCTGGAGGACTTGACACAAAACCAATGGGGGGATAGTATGTGGTTAACCCGTGATTTAAACCATTTTCCTGGGGTGGCTATTCTGGCTCAAAATTTTTAAGGAAAGGTTGTATTTTCTAAATGTGATGTAAATGGCCATTGGTTGATTTTAGTTATTGTCATAGCTGACGGACACATTTTTATGGCTATTGCTCTTCCAGAGGTTGAGGAGGTTTTTAGATACCTACTAGAGAAATATCCTCATACCAAAATAATTGTAGGGGGAGATTTTAATATGGTTATGTGTGATAGTATGGATAGATTTCCCCCTCGACCAACTGCAGTTAGAAACAAACATACTAAATCTTGCATTAGTTTACACCTAATAGACATTTGGAGGGTGAAAATCCTTTCAATCAAAAATGACACATGGAGCAACAAAAATTCTCAAGTCAATGATGAACAACTTGACTTATGGGTAATTTCTTCTGACCTGGAGAATATCAGAGGCTAAAATTTGGCCTGCAGTATTAACTGACCATAGAGTGATAACATTAAAAATAGAATTACTCAAGGACAAAAACAGAAACTGTCAAAATGGGTTTTGGAAGTTAAATAATTTTTTGCTAATGCATGATCAGTTAAAGACACTAATTCAAAAACAAATTTCTGATCAATGGAATTCGGCTCTTAACAGCGGGGAATATGGGAAACACTGGGATTTTGAAACACAAAATCAGATCTACTGCTATTGCTTATGGAAAAGAACATGGCAAAAAAAGAGAGCCCAAGTGGCTGATATTATTAGTGAAATAGCTGCTATTACAGTGAATGATAATTTATCTCCTGAAGATAGAGTCAAGTTGAATACATTACAAAATCAATTAGATAGAATATATGAACTTAAAGCGAAGGGAGCCTTTATAAGATCAAGGAGACAATGGTTAGAGAAGGGGGGGGGGAAGCAAATATTTCTTTAAGTTAGAAAAAGGAAGACAAGAAAACTTGTCAATGTCAATGGGGCAGTTACTGAAGATGTTAATGTGTTCTCAGATTTCAAATTTTAGTTCTCTCTACTCAATCAACACTAATCTAAGTGATCCAAACCAAAATCTCAAATCTATAAAAAATGAGAATACCATTAGTAACACAATGAAATTTGTTGTGAACATTTTACATTAGATGATATTAAAGATGGTATCAAACAGTTTAAAAAAATCTCCAGGATGTGATAGTTAAACTCTGAATTTGATAAAAACTTTGATCTTGTTGCAGGTAGGTAGAGTCCTCCATAGTGCTGTTGTAGGCCTAAGTGCTGTATAGCTTTGAATTTTCATTTGGCTTTAGGATTAGGCTACTGTTGACAGATTAGTGGATGCGATATATTAACAGAGGGTGTGCCGTCATTTTGCAGCCAATTCATGTTGAAGTTGGAAAATATTTGAGTTTGAGAAATTACATGGGCGTGAATAGGCAATTAAGTTTGATCAAATAGTCAAGAGATTACCCCGCATATTGTAGGCTGCCCACTGTTGTCTTGCACTTATTCTGTGCGGGCCATTCTGTGCTTATTTATAGACTGGACACAACCTACGTACAACTGAACTGTCAATGTTGTAGCTGTTGCTAATAATGTTGAAGGATTGTAGGGTTAATATTAAGACAAACTATTCCACTAGCGGCAGTGACAGTACTGCATCAACCCACAATCTGTGCAGTTGCAGTTAACTGTAACCATGGTGTAACACATTGATCTAGCATCGTATTGGCTAGACTTGTTGGGAAGTGCGTGTTCGTGGTGGCACGAGTGAGAAATCTCATGGCTCTGCAACTATGTAATCCGACATATGTCGGTTCTAGTTTTCATGCATGTTCATTACCTTTTGTGACCATTAAGATGAATGAAAAAAGCAACACAGGTCTCAGCAGTCACATGACTTAATATTAAATGAAAACTAGACCTTTACACCAAACCACAACAACTAACGTCACTCCACAATAAAAAGATAGCGGTAATTTAATAGCAAGGTCATCGACCACGGTTTTACCCAAGAACACCGTGTTCTGTTACACGAACCCTTTTAACAGTAGACCTTGGCAAATAACGAAATGGTCGTGGACATGTTGGCGTTTAACTTGTCAACTAACAGCTGAGTTGAGTTATACAAACAACACGACGGCCCAGTTGAGGCTCTGTTAGGGTTCCAGTACTAGAGGTTGAAATTGCTGGTAGCGTTTACGTTACATATTACAGCAGGGGACCAGGAAAGGTTGAGAGAACTATTAATATAATATTATTAAATATGAGTCTTACCAACTTCAGCCCTCCTTATTCGACGTGAGGAACTTGAGATTGTTTTTGTCCCCCTTTAGAAAGGGGCCGATGTTTGCAGTTTCACTCTCTATAGTTCCGTTTAAAACCAAATCGTTTAGAACGGTCTTTGCTGCCCCCTAGAAGGTTTCTCTTGCAGTTATTTAGTGGTTCTCAAAGTGGGATACAGTACAGACAGTTGTGCAGTTCTGGATTAAATCATATATAACAACAAATATCTTGTCCTATGGGGGTCCCTGGGACAAAATCTTATCACATGGGGGTCATTGGCCAATTACTTATCAATTTAGGGGTTCTTGACATGAAAAGGTTTGAGAACCACTGGCCTAGCCAACAAGTTTCAAAATGGAGTTCCATGCAAATTTCGTGACTTTCTCTTTGTGATTTTAAGGGGTCATATTATTGTTTTGGAGTTTTCCCCTTTCCTTTAGAGTGTGATATAGCTGGAGTTGCATGTAAAACATCTGCAGATTTACAAAGCCCAAATTCCATGCCAAAGGGAGTTATTCTCTCAGACAGAAAACACTGCTCCCGAACTGCCTGAAACACCTCGTTTGTAGTCCAGCCTTTTCTTCCGTTTTCTTCTGTTACGTGTATGTCACCATGTAACACATTGCATATGGGTGGTCCTTGACTTCTGTGTCTCTGTTTTTCAAGATGGTGGCTCGCTCATTCTCTTTTCCACCTAAACAGTCACTAAATATGTTTCTGACAACATTTTAGGCCAGAAATAGGATATGCAATTGCTGGATTTTCATTCATATTTGATCTGCAACACCTAGTTTGACAGTTTGATCTGAATTTCATGAGCTAGACGCCTCCACGCGTGGGAAGCAGCAGCTTATTTGCACTTAAAGCTACAGGCACAGAAACAGCCTGTTGAGAACAGGACTGAAACAGAAGGGTGTAGAGCACATGTGTCAAACTCAAGGCTGACAGATGTTTTGTGTGCGTGTGTGTGTATTCTACTTCGTCCTCTGACCAGTTTAGCCTAGAATTGCTAATCTTACAAACCATTGTGGGTGAATAATTAATTTAATCCTAATATATGTCATCTAAATCTGTAAAAATCTATAGTAAGCCAATATCCATCAATGACACCTCCTTATCCACCATTCAAACAAATAGCTCTCCCTGTATTCATTGACGCACCAGAGAATGAACAGAAATGCATTTACAACATATTTAGCTGGTATGCACAAATTGAATAGATAAACAAAATGCCCATTAAGCTAGTGACCTTTTTTTATTTTTATTTTTTATTTTTTGGTATTATTATGTGTCTAGCCTGCACAATCATCTGTATCTTTCATTTTGGCCCTCTTGGTAATTGAGTTTGACACCACTGGTGTACAGGAATGCTAAAATGCATAATCTGAGTGGTATTTTCAGCAAAAACCATCAAATACATGTTTTGGGGACCTCAGAGACCTATATTAACTTGTTGAAAATGAGCATAATCTGGCCCCTTTTAGTGGTTTTGGGACCTTTAGGACATCAGCAGACTGGGAGGGTTTGTGAAAATTGGAGGGTTTAGTTCATTCAACACTCCCGGGTCAATCTTTTGGCCTCCAAAAAGGAACTACAGAATTGACATACAGGGGCTTTTGGGGTCATCGATTCCAGTGGTGACGCGTTATTCTGAATCCCACCAGTTTTCTGGGCAAGACGCTCCTACGTAGCATTCTAAGTGCTAGGATTGGCCAGCAGTCCATACACACATGAGCATTGATTTTGACAGCGCTGCCATTACAGCAGAGCCATTTATTACCAAATTGGTAATAAATGGCTTTGCGTTAAAGCCGAATCACCCCCACAGTGCGTCCACAGGTCCATTCATTAACCAACTGAATTAATCTTGATAGCCGACCTTGAAGTTAATTATGGTCACATACTTTTCTCAAAGCGACAATGTACATTTCTGGCAATTGGCGCTTGGAATGGGGGATGACAAGGAGAGAGTAGTTAGGCAGTTGTATGCGTAAGCGGAGAATGAGGTGAATACGTTAGGATGACCAATGTTTGGTAATGTGAATGTGCTAACCTTCGTTATACGGCCTAAGGCGAAAAGTTATGGCAGGCATAGAAATGAATTTGTCAGTTGTATGAAAGAGGGTATGAAGGCACTTACCTTCGGGATTTCGACATGGACGGAATGAAGGAAAAGGGGGGAGACCTTAATATTCATGAGTGAAACTTGAGGGACAGGTGACAGCAGGCAGGGCTGTGATGCTGTTCTCTCAAGTGAATAAGCCGTTTTGCTAACATTGGCTTGTAATGGAGCATTGTCAGGTTTTCGGGGTCAAGGATTTCAATGGTGATATTATATTTGGGATCAAGGTAAGGTCAGGTCTTTTTCTTCCCCTGGGAGAGGATCAAGCACAAACCAATAATTGCTATTTCCTAAGCCTCTAACTGTATCTAAATTTAACAATAAGGAGTAGGTTGATTTGATTTGATTTGATCTTGTTAGCCAATATAAAAAAATCTACATGGGATAAGCACTTGAGACATTTGTCTGTAAAGGCTATGCTCCCAAAGGTCCCACAAAATTGCCTGTGTTATGCTGGGAATTGTTCTGCACAGAGGAACCTAGAAGGTGAAATGCTGTCAGTGAGTCAAACTACTTTGTTGACTCATATTATGCACACCAACTTTGTATACCACACTGCAAAACCCTCTTGTCCACCATTAGAGAATGACTTGTGAAATGTGGGTGATGAGGATGAGATGTTGTGCTGAGGCTGGTCAATGGTCAATCCCATAGTTAGGTTAACCCGGGGTAAGAAAAAATGTGTGAGAAGCCTTTGGATAAAGGCTAAGCCTTTTTATATGACGCAATTGGCTAATGAGACAATATTGGTTATTTTGATAGTTCGTTGATCTACTACTTTCTTGGGGACATCTTCCCCAGGTAGTGGGGAAAGATTCCCATTTATAAACATTTTTGTTTTAATTTAAATTTAATTTCATAATAAAAACAGTGTTTCCCCTAGATTATTTTTCAGGGGGGGTGGTTGGCCTAAAGCTCCAGGTGCCATCAAGGAGGGGCGCTGTTGTATGGATAAATAGTGTTGACTGTTTTGTCACAGACACGCAGGGATGTAGTATGAATGGTACATTTCACTAAGCTGAAATAAAATGGTTTCATTTTTTTTCTTTTTTTTTTCCATTTTATTTCTATAAATGTATATGTACACATCCGATATTAAACGTACACAGTATAAACCAGAAATACCACCACCCTCACAATGCCTTTCCAATATCTATATTTTTGATACCATGGCCTGGGTGAAATAATTGATTCTGATTGGGTGGAAGGGGTTCTAAATTAATGCTATCAATATTTGAACCCTACAATGGCATCATGTAGTCAATGCCTACTGGTTTGAGTACCACATCATTTGCGTTCCAAATGAGTAATAATCGTTTCCTGAATCATGTCCTTTGTTGCACTGTGCAGTGTTGAAACGTACACACCTAATAATTGATCGACATGCACATCAAGGTGCAATGACTCTTGGATCAGCTAATCTAGCAAGCAGCTGAGCTGATGGACTAGATATTACAGTAGTTTTGAACTTGCAGTCCTATAGCTAGACTTAGCTGAAAATAAAGTTATTCTGTTGAGTGAATATCTTATTTCTTTCCATCAAGATTGAGGTAGCAAAAATGTTTGGTGTACTAATGTTAACCAACATGCTGCTGTTAGCATTGTCCCTGGCACCACTGAAGTGAGATAAAGTTACAGAGATTAGGCTATCTGAAGTTATAAGGCTTCACCTCATGGGATAATTAGCTCTTGGTGCGTGCATTATCTTTCAATAACAGCACACCTCGTCATATTATTAAAGAGCTTTGCACATAATTAGGCTACACCCACACACAGAGACCTGCCTGTCATTACATGCACATAAGCCTGCCTCCCTCAGTCCCAGTGTTTGGTTTGTGTCAATCCTTGCGATCCATTAGGGGGGCGGTAGGCAAGGCGGACCACACTTCTTTGGTACGGTAGAGGAAACACTGAACAAAGTTGTAGTCTGTTTAAAAATTGTAACACTAAAACATGTTTTGACACCTCTCCTTGGCACTGATTGCATAGATTATTAGGCACTTCCCAACAATATCTTGTGAAATCTTCTTAACAAAGTGCCATTTCCCCCTCTTGTTTCTCTATCCTAGCTTTATTGCCAATGTTGTACTGTCATATTTATATTCAGTGTTGGGGTTTAATTTCTACAAACTAGTAGTTTAACTATGCCTACATTTTGCAGTAGCTAGATTGAAAAAATAGATAGAAAAAAATGTTTTGCCTTATGCTTTAGCATAAGCCTTTCTTTTTCACTGCTGCCTCGATCCCTTTGAGCAACCCCACTCCTCTCTCTGTTGTATAAATAAGAGATTCTGCTATGACAACTAAGCCGAAGGCCCATTATTTAGACCAGTGGTTGGGGGCCATGTGGGTCACAGGATGAGGGATGAGGGCAAGTTCAATTTAGCTCAAAATTGTTAGTGAAAATAATATAGCATTATTTGTACGGTTTGTTCTGTTCACAAAATGCCTCACACTTGCTGGAAACCCAAGTTTGAAAACCACTGGTTTAGACCATTGTTGTTGTGGCCCAAGCGGGAGGCGCGTTCCCCGCTCGGCTGTCCTCCAGTTCAGCGCGCGCTCTGGGAGCGCAATTACGCACCAGGTCCTCATCTGCAATCAGCGCACCTGAAACCAATCTTCGGGGTGCTACAAGAAGGAGACGCTGACTCACAGTCAGCGCCAGACTGTGCCACTACTAC
>OMKL01049787.1:0-15910 GCA_900302295.1 Parasudis fraserbrunneri
CTGTGCAAACCAATGACATTAATAATTGTTTTGGCATTGCTTGCAATTATGAAAAGGCATGGTGCTGCCGGGGGAGGAGGGGAGGTGGTTGTAATAGAGGATTCTGATTAAATAAAAGTTCAAACTAATTTGAACAAATTATATTTTACTTTGGATTCGTTCAAACTTGATTTGGGGAAAAACAGACAGCCCTAACACACACACACACACACACACACACACACACACACACACACAAAGAGTTCAGCACCCTAGCCAGCACAAAGTCAGACAGCTGAGAATAGAATGAAGGTCAGCAGAGGTCAGATTTTGATCTCCTCTTCTCTCCGCTTCATCCTCCCTGCATATAGCTGCATATAGCTCAGAGAACTGACAGCAGTGATCTGAGACACCAGGTGAAACGCTCGCTCTGCTTGATCGTCTCATGTGTTTAGTGTGACCCACTGGGGGAACTCCCTAGTGTTAACGTGATCTTGCTTGGATGGAGGATTTACATGGATGCAAATTCTCCATAAGAGTAAAGCCTCCATGTTCTGGTGGCTCAGTGGGCGAAGGCACACACCATGTACCCACACTGTCGTAAGTTCAAACCCATTGTAATAATGGACCATGTTACAAGCCACATAAAGTGGCTTTTAACAGGGCTTTGAGAGGCACAGGCGATGATGGTACAAACACAGACCTTTATTGAAGAGGTGTGGCAAGACGTTACAAGCCAGAGCAGATGGCACATGCTGTCATGACAGAGGCTCTCCCTCTAGTGCGTGGAGATGGCAGATTTAACCTGTGTGCATTGATTACCTCAATGCACGACAGGTGCACAGCCACCCTTGCTCCCAGGTCTACTTAGCTTGACCCAGGCCAGGTACTGTATGGCTGCTAAAGTCAACCATCCCGACGCCACACCCATCTCATGATATACAGTACAGCTGGATGATAATTCAGTATGACAATCTATAGTCTATCAATGGGATCATATCATGATGAAATTGAGATCATGATATATATTTACTCGAAATGTGATCAGACATAATGAGGGAATGTCATTATATCCTAGAATGACAGTGTCGGGGATATTATGGATTCACTCCGAATGGCACGACAGATCCTACGTGAATGCGATAACTCCAATAGCTTTCATTTAAGTCTTTTCAAATTCGCAGTGCACATTCATGACCCCTAGAGGATGAACCCTATTGACCCCCTGACCTTTCCTCTAGTGCCACCATCAGGCCAAACTTTACATGTTCAAACAAGTGTATCTCCTGATCCGTTAGTCATACAGTCATGAAACTGATATCCAGAGATGTGTCTATTCATGGACAACAAATTTGCCATAAGGACCTATGAAGTTCACCATATTGGAATTTCCGCCATTTAGAATCTTTTGAAAAATACTTTTTCCCACCTAGCCTGTTCACCTGATTCTCACCAAACTTGCTGTGTGGAATCTGGGGACTAGCATCTTTAAATGTGTCATTTAGATAATTGATAACCAAACCATATAACCGCCAGATCCAATCAAATTTTGGAAAAATACATGGTAAACAGGAAGTGACTTGTTACTTGTGAATGCACTGTCCAATTTCCATCAAACTTGACAAATATGTTTGCCTTACAATAGCAAGTAGGCCTGTGAAGTTCTGAGTCATCTGGCCTCATGGTGGTGCGATTCTCATAAAACTAAAAACATTACCTACTGCTCAGTGGCTCAGATTAGGAACATGCAACAAATTTCTAGATTGAAAATTGCAGTTTTGGTTTTATGTCACACTTTACATTACCACACAGTTCAATGAGATTAATATCAACTGGATTACATAACCTGTGAATTCACATACGTGAGCAGATATCGTGATGTATATCAACATTGAGGAAAAAGTCCTTATGATTATCGTGATATCGTTGTCTTCCGTATCGCCCAGCCCTAATATACCGTATGTCACGTACTGTCCGCCCTCTCGCTCCCCCATCTCTCCTGACAGTCTTCACGGTGTGTACTTTCCGGTGAAGGAGAAACGCCTTAAAAATACCTTCTTAAAAGAGCGTTTACGGCGTGCAGAGCCACGATGCCAGGGTTCAGCTGAGGACTCTGAGGGGAAGGTCAGCTGCTTCTGTGCTCACCCAGTGAGAGCTCTTGCGTGTTGTGTCAGGACGAGGAAGATAAAGTCACACTGGATGTTACAGCAATAGGAGGGAATTCATGTTTCAAACGCTTTGGGCTGCTTCGGCTAAACACGGCGGTGCGTAATGCACACGCTTACATTCACTTAGTGCAGGCCGAGTCATTTGACTAGTCATTTGAGGTTGGAGTTTATTCATTTACAGATAAAACACAGCTGCTCAATATTACATGGGAAATTAGCTTGTTCCATTTGGAGGATTTATCACAGAGTATATCATGCACCTGCATTGCCTAATGACATATGAAGGGATTCCCCTTATAGTAAATTAATAAAAAAATAAAAATAATTATGTTGTATACATTATTTCCAGGATATTAAGAATCATACCTCTGGCAACACGACAATATTAGGGATGGGCATTTTCAAAAATGTTTACACATTCATTATTTACATGATTTAATCGATGAAAGCAATAAATCCAATGGATTTGCCTATCTTTTAAACATCTTCTTCATACAATATGTGCGCTGGTTACAGGCTGTAAAATTGTGTGTTTGTTTGCCAACAACTAGGGAGTTAGAACTGGAGCAATATCAACGTTAAGTAAACAGAAGACTGTAGTCAGTCTAATTAATAGGCCCTTTTCATAGCAACCATTTTGACTTGTCATAGATGGGTACACAAAGGTGTACAAGCACATTATGAGCATTCACACCCTCCCAAAAACTGTTCCAGTCATTGCTGGTATCACAAGAACAACTTCAGGAGAAGGAAAAAGAAAGATTACTGCACACAATATAATGCTTCTTCTGTGCTTTATTTCCCAACACCAGAAATCAGCAACGTTTCACCTCACGCAGAAGGGTTCTTCAGGTCTACATGATATGAAGGGCACTGCCCTTGTGTGTGGCAAAACGTTGATTACTGGTGTGGGAAAATAAAACACGGGAGTAGCATTATATTGTGTGCTGTAATCTTTTTTTCTTTCACCCACTGGCTACACCTTTGTTTACCCATCTATGACAGGTCAAAATGACTGCTATGAAAAGGCCCTATGTGCTACTGCTATATGACTGAGATAAATGAAATATAGAGGAGAGTCGCCATAAATGTGACACGTTACAGTTGTAACACGCATGTTATCTCTTGCTACGTAAATGTCATTGTGACGTCCTCACATCAGCATATGCCCAGTGCAGTCCTCAGTTTTCACCTGTCATGCATGCTAGTAAGTGTGGGTGGGTCACCAACAAGCAAGGACACAAATGTGCCAACTGGTACAGTTTTAATAGTAGAATTGAGTTTTATACATTATCTGATCACATGCTTGGTATGAAATCTACATATAAAGAGTTGCTTGACTGAAATATTGTTGATTTGCCATGAAAACTATTTGTTTTATGCCAGGTTTTTTTTTTTTAGCCGTGTTACAACCGTGGCTCACATTGTACAATTGAGCCGCACATGCGCTTTATTTGTAATACTGGACAGCGTCCACTTTCTGTATAATTTCTCACAACTTTTTGTTTTGAAACAAAAAATTTTAAGTGGTTTACGATAGCAGTAAGTCATTTGTCTGAAAATATTTCCCCTGTTGGTAAAACCATCTCTGAGTAAAAGAGTGAAAAGTGAAAAACAATTATAGCGACTCTCCCCTACAGTACTTCAGGCTGAAGGGAGAACATTTTCATAACTTTAAAGTCGTAGCTACTAGTAAAAGAAAATTTGTTGGACATATAAATCAATTATTCAACTGGGCATTGGGGTTAAAAGTGTCAGACAAACCCCATTCATTGTTTTGATCATTTAAATGTGATTTGTGGTGGCTGTGGTATGGGTTCCCCCTGGGCTCAAATCATGCAGGGGCTCCGGGCGGCTGAGCTCCCTTGAAAGCAATAAAAGTCTATGTTCGGGAGGTCAATAAAGAGCTATTCACATGCCCCTTTAATTCATCGGGGTAATGTAGCTTATGCTCCCTGCCTGTAATCAGTGTTCTGCGCTTTGCTCACCCTCTGGTAGATCACAGGTATCTAGTCGATATGTCCTCATGGAAGTGCACTGGTAGCAGGAAGGCTATCATATTTGCATGCAAAACTTTATTGCCAAAATCGTGGTAATGTTTTTATGAGGAGTGTTATAAACTCCCAAACACAGAGTGGATATGTTTTCCCACCATGACTTTATATGGCCCTCTCACTTTGGAGTTGCTTCTTATCTCACATAAAGCTGTAACGTGCAGTGACTTGGTGGCAATTTTGAGTGGTGTGCAACACCAAAGGTTGCACTGCCCCGGAGGTGGGCGATGCCGCCCTCTCCATACATAAACAATGGTCCAGCCAGCCACAGATCATGTGCAGACAGCTTCAGTCATTTCAGCTGAAACCAAAGAGATTAAAGCAAGAGGGGGCAGTTCCTATTTACACAGTGCAGCCAAAGCATTCCCACAGCTACCACGCCATTAGAAGCAAATAAAAAAAAAACTCTTTTCAAAAAACTTTTTTCTTCTGCCCAGAAGACAACACTGCTTCTTCCTCATTTGAGATTCAACGGCGGTTGGAACACTGAACTTCACACATACTGCCACTTAGTGGAAAGAGTGATGGGGATCAGTAACCTCATTACAGAATAAATCTGAGCCTGTAGGTGGCGGTATATATATGTAGAGTACAGTCTACACATGTTGTAGAAGAAGATCGTCTGACTCAAATGGCATTATGCCGTGAGGAACAGGATAGTTCGTAAGTGCACACGCTGTGGCTGAAACCTGCTCTTAATGGAAGCCGGTAGTTTACATTGTGGTGAATCAATAGTAGGCTATAGGTTACATCATATCACAGACTGCCTAAATCAATTAGAGGCTTGACATTCATGTCATCCCCCACCCCCCCTTAATTCTGTCAATTCTGTTATTCAAGTGATCCAGCATGCCAGCAATGTAATAGTGAATGGAGTGATGGAAGTACTGAATGGAGGAGAGAGGATGACACTGCGGAGCAGAGAGGAGGCTAAGCTACCGTGTAGCGGAAGAGCTGAGGTCCGTTCGAGCCCCGACTAACACACCGCGCTACAGTGCTGCGGTCCAGGTGCCATACACCTTCACAGCTTTCCCTGCAGGGAGACGTTCGGTCCGATTTTGTTTTTTGAAGGGGAAGTGTTGATAGGGTGCCCCAGACACTAAGGCTGAGGCAGTGACACTAAGAGCTTATATTCATTCATGATCCACGTTGTCATCATCGTAGACAGTCACGTTGAAATATATGCAGGGCTCGCTCACATTTCAGTTCAGCTGTGAAGAATGCATGTATAACCGACCAATTACGTTCAATTTGTGGAGGTTCGGGTAATCCACTTAGAGAGCCTCCAGAGCCTACGGACACCTACTCACACAACCCCTCACGCGCAGCCAAACGGAAAACCATTTAGGAAGGTCAACCTGCTGAGAAATATATGCATGTCCTGTTTACATACAAATGGTGAAAAATGGTGTGTCATTTCATTGAAATGGGGGAGCCCCTCTGAGACTCCTTACAATTTAACATACAGGGCCTTATTTACTACTAGATGAGAGGCACTGTGCAAAGTGCGGGGTGGTGAGGGAGTGTGTCGCGGTCGCCATGCGAGGCACGGCATAAAAGTGCACTAGCTGAATGGGGAGGTTATGGTCAACATGGAGCTCTCTTAAACAACGGAGGAGATGGTGCCAGTGTGGAGGCTGTTAAGCCTTTACTTGTTACTTCTCTCAACAGAAACAAATTACTTTACTTTTTGCTCCCTGGGAAAAGCCATTTGTTACACTACTTGCTACATTACGTTTTTGTGTCACACCCTGAACTGCGTTTCAATGAGCCAGGAGGGGGAGTTCAGACTTTGCCTCTTGCTCTTTGGAAAAGAGAGTGCGAGCACAGAGTGGCACACTTGGCAGTGAGCCGTGTCCTCACTGTGTCTCACCTTTTCGCCTCTCTCAGCCGGCTCACTTTAAACTCCAGCAATGTCACAAACAAACAGGAATCAGGCGAGGGGATGAAAACCAGCAGTAAGCTATGAGGAATTTAGTTTTTTTTATAGGCTTATGACGCAGATTGAGAGGGAATAATCACATTCATGTTTGAACACCGCAGACGAAGAAGCATAACCCCGTTTGAACAATGTTTTCAAACCCAAATATCTTGGTAAGGTGGAATGTTGTGTACATTCATGAAGACAGCAGAGCACTTTTGGGTGATGCATGACATTAACTCTCCAAGTGGATTGACTTTCCACCTGCAAATACATGGACAGTCCAAAAGATTTCAAAACGCAGTTATATGGTTCCTCGTCTGAAGGATTCGTTCATTTAAATCCAAAACAGTAGAAGAGGGAACGATCACATATGTAACTGCCGAATAGCAACAAGTTATTTGTTAGATCAGTAAATGTAATGTGACTACTGACACTGGAACAGTAATGCCTTACATTACATGGTTACAGGACAAAAGTAATGTGATCACAGTAACGTGTTCCAAAGCAACACTCAATGCAATGGTATGTCCTGGGTATTGGAATTTGCTGGCTGAGTAATTCGTTAGGTAAGATTTTGGACAATAAATTGAAAAGTTAAGGTTATCATATTGGATGGGAATAACTCTATAAAAATAAAAAGGTCCAGGCACAAAGCCAGGATCAGTGGTCTGCAATAAATCAGAAATTACGGAAAATATACCGTAGCACAGAAAAGACAAGCACTTAATTACATAAATGATAAGCTGCAACACATTTGTTTACAGGAAACCGCCCTTTCCTTCCATTCCTTGCTGCCTTTGTACTGTATGAGCTTCAACCTGAGCACTGTAGCAAGACATCAGGACTGCTGCGGTACGTGACTGGCCATGTAAATAGTCAAAGGTCTGTGTGTCTCAGGGTATGAATAATGTGCTTCATTATGTTTTTTTAACCAAATAAAGTTTAGGTAATAGGGTATTTCTCAAAAGAATTTGAAGAAGAAAAAGAATAAATAATAGAAAGCTTTTACTCTGGTAAGCGCTCAGTCTAAACTAATTCTGTGTGTGTGTGTGTGTGTGTGTGTGGCCTTGTTTTCCTACCCTTTCGGGGACCAAATGTCCTCACAAGTGATGACAATGTCCTTATGGGGACACTGGCTGGTCCAACAAGGTAAATCAGCTATTTTAGGGTTGGAGTTAGGTGCAGGTGAAGGTTAGGTTAAGGTTAGGTTAGGTTAGGGTAAGGGTTATGGTTGGGCATGTAGTAGTTACGGTTAGGGCAAGGGGTTAGTTAGGGAATGAATGTAAGTCTAAGTAATGTCCCCACAAAGCATGAAAACATGGCTGTGTGTGTGTGTGTGTGTACAGAGCGGGGGACCATCCTCTCCTCTCCATCCTGGTTGGCAGGCGATCCTCATTACTGTCAGTCAAAATCAGGTTTACCAGGGCCGGGGCTCTCGCACGGCCCTCGGTCCTTCTCTGCCCCGGCCGGCCCCTGTCTGACTGCTGCCATCGGTAAGACTTCTAAGAACCCTTCAACCCCCACGGAAAAACCTAATTACCTTCCACCCACAGCGAAGTAGACCAGAGAAGGGAGAGAGGAAAGAGGCCAAGAGGAGAACAGCTCCGGTCTATGGGACCCGAGCGAAGACTTTCACTCAGTGCAACTCAGTATAGAACAGGGAAGTGTCGGAATAACCGATTAAGGGGTTGTTTGACTGAAAACTCGATCAACTTTCAAAACGTTAAATTGAACCGTCTATTAAACACTTAATCTCTTAAAACACTTGGTCTAATCTGAGTAACCGGCAAACAAAATGAAGTGTATCGAATTCAATCTAAAAAAAAACAAGGATAATGAACACTGTGCACAAGCCTTACAACTTCTATGATAAATAGCAAACTGATTTAAGTTGATGAACACAGAAAAAATGGAAACAGTCGTAGCAACTACAGCATCTTCCACCGGATGAAGTCCCCGCTTTGGAACATAATTATTCAAATAAATACGGTACAGCAAACTTCAGTCCTTCGGAGATTTCTTAGGATGCAATCATCGCATACATCAGGTGTGCAATCGCAAATGTGCGATGGAATTTTGGGTTAAATAAACCGATAAGAGTGCGAGAATTCCGAGAGAGAGTTCTGAGAAGAAGCAAGAAAAAAAAAAAAACGACACCTGAAAGGGTTAAATATTGAGCGAGGTATATCAGGTGACAATAAGTCCCAAAATGGGTATATATATATTTTTTAGAATTAAATACTAAAGGGATTGTTCTAAACTGTGAGGACTTTGAAGATGTACAGAGATATGCCTCTCTGTTAAACAATAATGTCCTTGAATGTTCTTTCAAACCCACGCAGGTGTACAAATCTCAGTTGGAAGGAAGTGGCTGGTGCTTTTAATAACACTGAGAGGAGCTGACAGCTACAGAGGTTTCATATTCCCAGCAACAAGCTGTGTCAGTTAAAATGAGAATCATTTGGAGATGGGGAGGTAACATGATGCTAATTCACCTCAAGATGGCCAAATAACTGTGTGAGTTGTAAGACTGCATTCACAAGGCTTTGTGGGCCTGTAAAGCCTCTTGCACACCTGGAGTTTCTTAGCGGCAGGTGCATGGGAGAAGATATAATGTCAATGAAAAAGAGCTCTCACATGCTGTATTGTCACTTGGCGAAAAGAAAATCACTTTATTGAAATCCCATTTCCTTCCTTAGACCTCCGTCAGGGGAATCGACCTGTCATCAGGTGAATCAATTCTGTTCGTCAGGTGAATCCAGGTTCTTGACAAAATGTTATCAGTGATTTTCGTGAGTGAAAAGACAGGATGAAACGGGGGAGCACAAAGAGGGAAAGATGGAGAGCAATGGATAGGGGTAGAGAGCGAGAGTGAATGAGGGAGGGAGAAATTACAAGAGAGCAATGAGAGACATTTGACGGATAGTATTTTTGTGGTACTTTGAGGTATTTGCAGTACTTTGCAATAGGGGTGCAAATGTGTATCCGGGCACACGAGTATACTTTTGATAATAATCATAAATGATTTCAAGAAATTTCTAATCGAACATCATTTTGTAGGCCTACAACATTCACTGTATAGGCCTATTTCTTCTTCATCCTATCACAAAATGTTCTCTGTGTTGTATTTCATTTAGGCTATTAGTGTTACATCGCTGTCATATGCAATACTGAAATCTTGGCTATGGGCTCATCTCCTAGCTGTTGAAAGTACACACAGACAGACTGCAAAGGGAGGATTGCGGTAGTGGCGGTACAAAATGCATGCAAAGTCAATGGAAGGAGGCAAACAGGGCGAAACGGAAGCAGCTTCGCTCTAAGTGGCGTGAACGGGGTGAGCGGACCCGACTCACAGGCAGAACAGGTCACAGCGGATCGGTAATCTCTAAAAAATCATTTCTCTTGCCCGTTCTCTGTGACAGAAACATCTCGCCTACAGACTCACTGTGCTCAATTAAACATCCCCACTAACGAGGCCAGTTGGCGATACTTGGCATTTTGAGGTACGACTGCGATTGTCTGTGGTGACAATCTGTGGGACTTTGTGGTACTTGCAGTGTTTTGTGGTATTTTGCTGTATTTTGTGGTACTTTGTGCTACTTTGTAATACTTGGTGGTTGTTTGCAGTGAACTGTGTGTGGGACTTTGCAGTGCTTTGTGGTGAATAGTAGAACCCCTTTACAGTAGCAACACAGCTCTCCCCGGCCGAAGCTCAGGTACCATGACACACCGGAGAGATCTCTCTACATCTAAGAACATTAAGCTCACATAGTCCCTTAGAGAGAGATGTGTGACCCAGAGAGGACAAGGCGAGGAAGTCGGGGCAAACAGAGTGAAGCGGACAATCCCAGAACAAGAGACAGAGACGGAGAGAGAGAGAGTGAGAGACAGAGACAGAGGGAGAGAGAGAGACAGAAAGAAAGACATTGAATTTGGGACAGTGCTTTGATGGTAAGGATGGGCGATACTACACAGACTTCATATCACTATATGTTCCTAGTAGTAGTATTTCTATATTAGTATATACTGTAGAAATAGGCCTAATTCTGAACTACAAAACCCATGCAAAATTAGGATTATACCTGAATGTAGATTAGGCTTGCATTATCACAGTGTCACAATATTCAAGGTGTATGGCTACTGACCTTTAGATCAGTTTAAAACAATTCAGAATATTGTCAAAATTCAAATACTGAAAAGAAGGTTTTCCTATCCAACCTATTGCCAAAATGACTGTGAATGTATGCTCTATCACGAGCCAAAAAAACAAAATTTCCATTTTGAATTGATTCATCTGAACATGAACTGACCCCGATCCTTGTCAACATCTATTTGTGACAGGGTCTTTAGCTGTGAAGCCCAGTGACATCCGCTGATGTGGCAGCAGCCGGTTTAGCGACGACCTTCTTTCGGCAGAAGCCCCTCACGGAGCAGCGTGGCCAGGAAGAGGTTAATCCCGCCCGCGGCCTCCAAGCGGCCGCTCGGCCCTCCTTCTCGTTCCCACAAACGGGCCGTCGGGAGCCGCTGACAATCCAAACCGCGTTAAAGACACGCGACGGGCGTCTGTGATCCCACCGAGGGGGAGGACGAGCAACAGCAGCGTGGCTGGTAACGACGCGGCAAGACACCCGAGAACCCGATCTACAGCGCCGTCCGTTGACAACCGTCCCCTCGGTTTTACAAGGCGGCATGCGGCAGCCCCGGTGTCTGAGCACAACAACGGAGTGCCCGACAAAGAGAGAGCACACACAAAAAAAAACACCACATCCTCACTTATCTCCCTCTTCTTCACCGCATTCCGTTCAGCAGTACCACCGTGAGCAGTGCACGAGTCATCGTGTGACAGGCCGGGGCTGGGAGGCGCACCACATATGAGGGGATACCGTCATGGATCCATGGCAAGGTATGGGTTTTTCGAGAAGAGATCCAACATGCACACTCTCAAGAATGTTTGTGGTGCCGGGAGCAGATCCTCTTTTTCAAATGAAAAATTGCTCCCACACACACTTTTCTCTGCCTTATTTGACCACGTGTCGGTGCTAGACCTTCATCGGGACAATGGTATGGATATTTACAATACCGTCGTCCACAATATATTACATATCGTAAAAAAAATATATATATACTTAAAAATATATACTATTTTTAAGTTACTAAAAAAATAGTTTCTTGAAGTTGGGACTTAGTTGCAAGATGCATCATTCCCCCAAGTTTCATCAACGTCAGATCAGTGGTGTCTGAGATGTTGCACATGAAGGACGGCATTTGGTGGTAAGATGTTTTGGCGAAACCAGGAGAGAAAACGACATGATCAGTTGACTAGTCATCCTTGGCAGATGTAAAAGCTGAAACGATAAACCAGGCACCTGACCTGCCCTTTGAAGGGTTCAACAACAGCACAGTCCACTCATCAGTGGTGGTCCCCCAGTGTTAGAGAAATGTAAGAACGATGGAAATTCATCAATTGGCCTTATGTCACACCCAAAACAAACATTTTTGAGAGCAATTACAGTAAAACCCTCTATTAAGCACCACATTTATTATTATTATATTTATTATTATTATTATTATTATTATTATTATTACTTGTATTATTATGGCGGAAATCCAAAATTCGAAGGTCAAATCACCTGTTTTTTATGTTGTGTCTCAGTATAATAGCAGTGTTATTTTAAGTCTGTGCCTCTCGTCTAGGCTACCTCTCTCTTTCACATTATTCCTGGTGGTGTCTGCACACAGTCAGTGTGGTTGGAGATATCAGGGTTCATTTGCCCTATCTTCAGAGGAAGCCATTCGCTGCCATTCATTCTCGAACAATATGAAAAACAACTCCCACAGACTTGAAAATTGCCCTAGCAAGATAATCCTTCACAGTAAACACAAAGCCATAATTTGGTTTTCTCTGTTTTATCGTTATTTCATTATTTTCGAGTATTCACGAGCCTTCTCTTATCAGTGCGCTAGGATTCAGAGACCTCTCATTGGACCACAGACCAGAGACTAAAGGCCCTCCCAAGACAAAACTTTTCACCAATCGCTGACATCCTTTCTGATCCCATTACACTCTGCTAACTGTCAATCACCTGACACTCACAGGGAAAAACGTAAGTCTCTGCCAAGAAATTATCCTTGAAAACATGTCGCCCTACAAACAATATTGTCACATCCATGTCTTCTTATTTTAGGCATCTTTGTTAACTTCAAGCTAGGTTTGACACCATGAGGTTTGTATTTAAGAAAACATGCACAATGAGTAAACGTTGTGTGCCCTGCATTGATTGGGTAAAACGTAAACTAGATGTAGGCAGTAGTGAATGGGCTGTAATTTGAAATGACACTGGTATTTTCCTTTAAGGGACGCCACATGGAAGAGAACAGGCTAAAGTCACAAACAGGCAAAAGCATAAAACGGGAGAAAGGCCTCCACTGTCAATTCCTCATTTGAAACCTAAACTATTCAGTGTCTTTCTGTGAACCTGTGGCACGCAGAAAATCCACTATCAGAATGCTTTGTTTGCTTGGAGGAAGGGGAGGAACACCGTGGTGTCTACAAAGGCCTTGACTACATCACGGCACCCGTAACACTCACTCGATATCACAGTGCATCAAGAGCATCGCTAAAGACCAGCAATCAAGCTAGGAAAAGTGATACAAGCTACCTGACGTCTAATACCTCCACTCAACTGAGATTGCTTTGTCTTTTTAAACCGTGAAGTAAATTCTCAAAAGGATGACAACCAGGCGGTTCTCCTTTTACAGTAAAAACCAGACAATCATTACTTTTTTGTAATCTATAAGCACACAAATTCCCATTATAACATGATTACCACCTACCCATCCACCCACCACAAAAGAAAAAAATAAATATAAAATTAAAATGGTGAAAATGTGATCGGCCTCGAGCTCAAAGCCCGAGTGCCTTTAGAGTGTTCTTCAGAGAGTTTTTCTCATTATGACACCAAGGTGAAAGAAATGCGATCAATCCTGTTGCTAAGAGAGAGAAGATTGTCAATGGAGCTCGCGGAACACAGTATGTATGCAGAGGGCTGGCTCTTACCTTAGGCTGTGCACGTCTGGGAAAGGCAACTTTAGGATCAATCTGTGAAGAGAAAACAAAACAAAACGATATTATTGCTAAAGGCACATCAATAAAAATGCCAGTGTCAACGGACAAAAAGGTAAAACTTCTGAAACACACCACCACCATTTTGCTCTTCACATTCTAGGTACTCCCTCATTTTGATTCCTACATGGGAACCATTGATTGAATATGATGGGGGAGAAAATAAGATTCTGGGGCCTGTGACAAGATATTCCCAAATAAACAGGGGGGGAGCATCAGATCAACCTGTTTCTCCATCTTCTGCTTGTTGACTCGTTAGCCTGGAGACACTGGAGCACGGTCCTTATCCATCTCGCATTTCCAACGAAAAGAAACTATTTCATGCACCAATGTCACGCCACCGTCTCCTCTCTTTGATTCAAGGTGCTTAAAAGAGAACTTTCCACCAATCTCATCCGAGCAGACTTATTGAACGAAAAAAAAAAAACCAAAAAAAAACATAAACAGATTGAAATAGTTCTCTTGCAGAAAATGACTAATTTGTGTTCAGCAAAGCAAGCTCCTTCATGTTGCGGCATATTCTTCAATGTGGATTTGACGGTTTTTCCAACAGAGCGTGATCGCATTAGTGTGCATGATACATTATCAATCAGTGACCAGATATTGGTTTCTGATTCAATAGATCCAAAGGATGGAGGACTCGGCTACACTGAAGAACATGTCAAGCTTTTACCAGCGATTTCACCCATGAGCGTTGTATTACAGCACATTCATTAGATCATTCCACCATTCAACATTTGTTAATTAAGACATAATTTCTATGCATTCTGAAAAATCTTTTCAAGTATTATTTTGTATTTCTTCTTTTCTTCTTTTTTTTTGGTCTGGAATGGATACAAGATTAAATTTTTTTGGTCATACTAGGAAAAACCATAAAAAAAAATGAAAAGAAAATGAACCAATGACTTGAAGACAAAGACAATCTGTGCCATCTGTGCAGATCAATTCAGCCTATGAGACTCGAACTGCTTCACTGCGTTTTATGTGTTTGAAGAGAAATCATAATAGGCAACATGTCGGATGAATGGTTTCTCCCTCTCATATTCTCCCTCTGTCTGAGTTATGATTGTTATCGTTGTAAATCAGGTCAAATTGAAAGATGAATTCAATAACACCTGGGTATGGCAACCCCGCTCGTAATGAATTCCATTTAAAGATTCGTTTTAGCAATTAGCCTCAGGCATAACCAATTCAAACTCAATTATCTTCTGGAGCTGCCTATATTGCAAACACAACACTAAATGCTTTGAATACCAAAGTCCTTTACTAGGTGATGTGTCTCACCTTTCCCACCTATACACAGCACCGTATACATCATCCCATCTCACTCCGTGACCTAATTGTTTTTCTGTCTTGCTGAGCATTTTCATTTCCAGGGGAGCATGCTCTTTTAACATGCTCTAGTTCTACAGCAAAAGCATTTAATGGAAAAGCGACGGAGGTGACAATAATGGAATTGCGAAAAGCAAAGGGTCGGGCAATCAGATGGCGCATAGGAAATGTCAGTGCCACAGATGAGTTTAACGATGATGTCAGGGCTCTGATCGTCGTGGGAATTTGTCGACCGATTGGTTCGACAAAATCTGCAAAACTGTGTTTTCTCCGTGTGCAATAATGCGGAACGACCTCTTTAAACGTCCGGTTATCAGAGATGTGTGTGTGTGTGTGGGGGGGGGGGCATAAAAATGAGTAATCAACTAAACGTCTTGGTCGACTAGGACCAAACCGACTGATGAAGGGGCTCGTCTTGTGTCACGTGATGGAAAGTGACAGGCAGCAGTGTAAAAAGCTGGATCCTCTCAGGATGAACATCATCCAACAAGGTACGTCAGGCTAACAAAAGATGACAGACGAGAGAGAGAGAAATGTATTCCTTTTCCCTTTTCCCCTTTTATCTGTGCCAGTATTTTTCACTACAAGGTCTCCAAGCTCCTTCTCAACATGTGATTATGGGAGATCAGGGCAGAAGGCAATTACAGACGTCCTGAGAACAGATCTTCTGACAGGGTTTCATACTATATTAATGTCGCTGCTGGGTACATTCTCTTTTCTCTTAACAGATCCGTTTCCATCTTGGCAGTTTAAGATGATTTGGTTAAAGACAAATCAAAGAGCCTAGCTTCTCCCATTTTGTGCGTGTGTAAGAGAGAGAGAGAGAGAAAGGGAGAGAGAGAGAGGGAGATGATTTGGTTTAAGAGAAATCAAAGAACCCGGCTTCTCCCATTTTGTGTGTGTGTGTGAGAGAGAGAGAGAGAGAGAGAGAGAGAGAGAGAGAGAGAGAGAGAGAGAGAGAGAGAGGGGGAGACACACACGCACACAGAGAACACAGGGAAATTAATATTGTGTTCTAAATTAGAACATCTCCATCAGGTGGTTGATTATATCATGCATTTGACACTTATAGAAGACTATTTCTTATGAGTGGAACACCATTAAGATCAACACATTTTTCTTCACTGGTGAAATGTCATCAAACAACAACCTCTATGCAAAAGAGCCCCTCTTGGTATTTCGCTTTGTTTACATTTCTTTGTCTTGGTGCGATGTGTGGTTTGGATGTCAGTGGGGATGGTTTGAGGATGGTTTGAGGATGGGTTGAGGAGGGGTTGAGGATGGGTTGAGGAGGGGTTGAGGAGGGGTTGAGGATGGGTTGAGGAGGGGT
>OMKL01049793.1:10880-22332 GCA_900302295.1 Parasudis fraserbrunneri
GCGCAGTGGTTAGCACTGTTGCCTCACAGCAAGAAGGTCCTGTTCAAACCCCGGCGGGGGGCCTTTCTGTGTGGAGTTTGCATGTCCTCCCCGTGTTTGCGTGGGTTTCCTCCGGTTTCCCCCACACCATAATAAAGATATGTATGCTAGGTTGTGTGTGTGTGTGTGTATACTCCTGCCATCGCCCTTGACCAGAGGTACTGGCATTACAACTGGAGATGGTCCCCGGGCGCCGCACTGTGGCTGCCCACTGCTCCTTAGGATGGGTCAAATGCAAAGAACACATTTCAGTTGCCTTGTGTAATTGACAAATAAAGTAATCTTAATCTTAATCTTATTTTAGCTCTAACACAACTGGGGTTACATACATTTTCCAAAAGGGGAAGGCAACTCAAAAGTGCCAAAATGATAGCTTTTTCAATACAGTATTATTTTTCAAGACAGTGTACTCTACATGCCATTTTATATTAATGCTTTGAAGGACTTTCACCAAGAGGGTACACGTTCAAGTTACCCTTCCTTAGTCCCATGGAACCATGGGTAAAATTGATTCCACAGCACAATTATTTCTGAACTGATAAAACATGGGAAAATTAATTCCCACACAAAAAAAAAAAAAAAGATTTTCAAATTGAGGCCAAAGGGATTTTCTATCCTCCTGACTTTTCCACAAGCTTCAACATAGAAGGGCTTCTGAGTTCGGTCCCTGTTTGATGAACAATCCTGTTGCCCATGGCTGGAGGGGCTAATTAGAAGCTATTTATAATCATGGAGAAATATATCCAAGGAGCTGAGAGAGAGAGAGAGAGAGAGAGGGACAGAGAGAGAGAGGAGAGGGACAGAGAGAGAGAGAGAGAGGTTGCAACACAATCCACATTTCATTCATGGTAACTAAAACTATGGTATGTGTAAGAATAAAAACCATTATAACCTTATGTCCACGGTGGGCACGGGACTGATGCTATGGATGAACCTGACCTATAATGAGGGATGAACAGAGGTAGAGGACAAAATGAACAGGTTCATACAGACAGGGGGAGAGCTGTTTTTCTGTTTTGCTTGGGGCAAATGGAAATAGAAGAGAGAGGGGTTTCACTTGACTCCCTGGAGCACCACAAGGGCACACTCAAACTGATATAGAGAAAAGCTCTTCGACCACTTAAAAAAACCACTTTGAGTATCTTTTCATAAAAAAAGTTTTCAGTAGTCAAGTCTTATGTAAAGCTCTCGTGGGGTTGTATAGAGAGGTCCTCCCCACGAGGATAAAAAAGACACAGTGAACACACCACAACAGTGTTTTGACCCGCATGATCAAATTATCTCAACTCTCTTGGTAGATAATGTAAAGATAAAAATATTTTCAGACATAAAAAAAAAACATGAGATAGCAATTCCCAACTTATTCAACTTCATGCACCCTTTATAAGCTTACAGCGGCTATTCATACTAAGACAGACATCTTGGTCGCAAACAGGTGATTGTAATCAAATAGCAGGTGATTTTCATTTAATGTCAATCTTGGCCAATGAGCTGTGGCATTGCGTCATATTGTAAGGCAAAACACGTCATGAGAATACTATGAAAAGGCCTTTCATTAAAGTTTCAAACCTAGAGCAAGCTTCAAAGTCCAAACATGATCTCAGTGCTATGTTAGTGGGATGACCATCTCTGCTTCATTATACCGGGGCCAAAAAAGCACCAGAGCAGTGACAGTGACAGTTCCAGGAGAATGATGGACTGATTAGCCAACTGTGCACGTCCATGTAATTATGTGACACAGCAGGTGCACACCCCAACGCGCTCATTACAGGCCAGCCATCATCCATTCACAGATAAGCACTAATGGTCTGACGGGGCTCGCTGCGAATCGCAAAAAGATCCAATCGAATGCACGCGCACAGAGCAGCACACAAACACAAACAGCTATATACTACAGTTCGATTATCTCTCATCAGTTGGAGTTGTTTGTGTCACATTATCTCTGATAACATAGCACCCACGCTCCTCTGTGCTCACCCAGTAATGAATTCATTTGAGCACTGTAATAGCCTACAACAGAATTTCAAAAAACAGTAAAATGGAATAGTCTGTGATCCACGTTCCAAAATTCATTTTATTTGCTCTAGCATTAAGAACATTGAGCAATCGTTTGTCGATGTGGCAGTACACAAATATCTAGTGTGAATATTTTTATGTCATTTTTCATAAAATATATATTATTTTTCGTTCTTCTGTGTCTCGTCCTCTAAACTGGGATTGCAAATTGTGATGGTTCCTGACATGAATGCCCCTCAGCTATGCTCAAACTAACGCTGTCGTCCCTTTCACTCCAAATATCCAAGCACTCCTCTACCTGATGTTAGGCTCCATTCAAGAGAGCAAGAGGACTGGAAAGCTGGGAGACAGTGGACTTCTCCCCTGACTGTACACCCTGGAGGCCTCATTAAAACCAAGCTTGTATCCCTCTCTCCTTCTCTATCTTCCTCTCCCCATAGGCTACCTGTCTCCATTCAGAGGCTTCTCTAATGTCCAGGATTCTCAACTACACATGAGAGTTTTACAGGACACCTGCAACGCTGGACATGGGCGGTAAGCATTTGTGACAGAGACTCACACTTCGAATATATCAGTTTTGGGGGGTTACAGTAAGCCAAGGCCAGGTGCTCTGTTTTTAATTTTAATTTTAATTAATTTTTATTTGACAGAGAACGCCCAGGGGCAAGGATAATAGTAAGACATGCCAAACATGTTCCAGTAGAGTTAGAAGGCATTGCACATAGTATGTCTACACTGTAAAAAACAAAACAAAAAAAACGTTGTTTTAACTTAAAAAAGTTAGTGTCAGTGCTGCCTTAAGATTTTAAGAAGACAAGTATATTTGTTCTTCTCAACTTCAGTCAACTTAAAAACGTTTTTGTAACAATTTTAAATTGAAACAAACTTTTTAAAGTTTACAGCAACAAAGACTTAAAATCATATTGTGTGTTTTTGTCTGCATTTTCTCTTGTGTCTCAGACATAGTTCACTCAACTGCAACTCAGATGCTACCTTGTGGAGTTTCCTCAGTCCACTGCAGCTCTGGACTAGATAAATTCATAGGGCTAAACCCTAGAGTATGGGCAGCAGGGTATAAGACACCAGACCAGAACTGTCCAGCAGCCATAATAGAGCAGTGGAGTGAATGTCACAGGAGATTCTGGCAGCATTACTGTGAGATCCCACTTCCCTAGAAGCACTATTAGAAGGAGATGTCAAGTTAGCATCATAATACTGGCTTTTGAATGTGAACAAATTCATGGGACCAGTGTGATTGGTTGCTGTGGGAGATTAACATTGGCCAACATTGGCTTAAAGATTCAGCACAATGAAAATCATGTTTTTCAATCTCATTGCATTATTTTATTTTTTTACAGAAGGGATGTTGATGTAACATTAACCAAAATGTTAGAACTGTTGTTGTGAAAAGCCCTTTGATCTCTATCCCCCTGGATATCATCAAAATCAAGCCATTTCAGATATCCAATCTGCTTGCTGAATGATATTACATAATGTTCTCTGGTTACCTGATTGGCCCATCAGTCAGTCTGTCAGTTTTCAGTAGTTGTAAAGGATATCAGCTAGCTAGTCCATAAACAAGTAATGAAACTAGTTTGCCACAATATAGTTAATTTTGGTGGTTCAAAAACATCCACAGCAACTGTGACAAATTATTTATCACCTGTTAGCACAGGTTAGCCAATGTTAATCGCCCATAGCAACCGATCATACTGATCCCATGAATTTGTTTACATTTGAAAGCTTCATGTATTATGATACTAAGTTGACATCTTCTTTCAATGAACAAAAGGCCACACCCCCTCAACCTACAGAGAGTTAGCTGCGCTCAGAGAGGGTGCACTAAAACAGTTATAACAAAACAAATGATACATCTGAAGCTGAAAAATTTATACTCATGACATTAATATTCCACAATACGCAATGTATGACTGAATTTAAAAAAATCATTGTACTGGATCTGTAACAATCAATCAATTGTCACGGTTGCTGTGGATGTTTTTTGAACCACTAAAGTTAACTAAAATGAACTAGTTTCTTTACTTGTTTGTTGACTAACTAGCTGATCTCCATTACAGATGTTGAGATTTTACATTTTGATGTAAAATGTTCTGCGTCAGGCTCATTGACTCCCATTCATTCCAGATGTGATTCTGGTCCCATGTAGAGGAATACTAGCCTCGCAAGATTTGTCTGGCTTGCGAGGCTAGAGGAACACTTCCTCATAAATGCAAATAATGATAAATGCGACCATTGCCATCTTCTTCTAATAGTGCCTCTGGCCAGTTCCTATATTTGACATGACTTAGTCCTGACCATAGAATTGCAATCTGACCATAAGAATCTGATTCTAATTCAATGCGTCTGACTCACTCACTCGCGGGGGGACAATAATCATAGACTGTTATTCACCGTGTCTAATATGTAACTCAACCTGCAGCAGTAATGTGAGAGAAAATGTACCTTTCTGGAATATAACATACACTAATGTACTGTAAATCCATTTACTTCTGCGTTGATACAGTAAAGTTGTTGCCAGTGGATTAGTAGTACAGTACACTCTCCTGATAAGCCACCCATTTACTGCACTTGCATGGTTTGAATATGGCTCCCTACTGTGCACTTACACCTCCTCTTTTTCCTGTCTGTCTTAACTGAAAATCAAACCAAATAGGCTGCTGAAGGTGAGTGGCTCTCCTGTTAAGAGCTTCAGATTCACTGTACAACCTGACAAGTAGCAATTAATGTCACATCTTAAAATTTTTACACCTCGCTACCAAAGTGCTTTTCAGCAGTAATACTTCAAGTTAAGTGTCAAGTGTTCAACAAGTAGACTGAGAGTTTGTGAGTTAATTTCCCAGTCAGGTCATAGCTTTGAACACTCCATCATAAGAATGCAGTAGGAGTCCATTGCATCGGGTGTGTACACGTATACTGTTACTAGAGATGAAGAGAATCACCATGCACTACTAGATACTTTAAAATGGTCTCCAGTTTTTATACAGCCATGTTTGATCACAATGGTTTTGATATGTTTTGAAAAGCACTCATTGTGATGTTACTGAACATTTGGTTTGTACCAGAATGCCACACGATGTTTTCTAAATGGTTTCATGTCGAGCACTCGCTCCACTGCACCATTTGTTTCTCAAAGCACCCAGGAGTGTTGTGGAGAATTCTCTGAGTGATGTGTAAACAGAGCGGCTCAGTGGGAGTTCTTGCTGCTCCTCCACTGAGCCGTAGGTGGTCCACCAAAGAACTCAATAAAGCCAAGTCAGTTATCAGCTTTATCAATTATACTGGGTAATCATATTACTTGATGTTACATTCTAACCGGATTACTCTCATTAATCTTCTATGGCCCTTTCATTTGTTCAATCACAGATAGCAGATAGCGTTGATCCTCATCCATGATTATCTGTTTCATCTCATCAGTCTGTCATAGTTTACTTTTCTTTCATTTAGATTTGCCTTTCTCTCTTTACCACAATTATGTCATGACACTCAAGTGGAATCTTTGAAAGTAAAGGTGATAATTATTCAGATGTGATGTAAAACTATAAAACTCTTAGAACTTGGCTTGCTTTGATTTACACTAATATTGTTAAACCTAAATTCTAGAAAATAATTGTATCTTGATGACAGGGGACATGAGCACTAAATGAAACTGTTCCTTGTACAGGAACAGAACCAGCTTCCCAATGATTAGCAGAATGAGGGTCGTTGAAGCAGTTTTCCTATCAGTCTTGGATTATGGAGATGTGGGTTATAGACATGCTGCTGTTTCCACTCTTAAGCCCTTAGATTATGTTTATCACTCCACCCTCAGCTTCATCACTGGTAATAGATATGGTACTCACCATTGTATCATGTACAACAAGGTTGGGTGGTCCCCTCTTGCAGAGAGACGTGATATGCACTGGCATCTGTTTCTATATAAAGCCATTGTTGGAGATCTTCCACAATATATAACTTCATTATTGGACTGGATCTCTGGACCTTATCATACTCGCTCAAATGATTGGCTTAGGCCCCCAGAGTTTGGGAAATCTGCTTTTAGCTTCTGTGCCCCCAACACGTGGAACATCCTACAATATAATTTAAAACGCAATACATAAGTATCCATTGGTCAGTTTAAAGCCTTATTAACCAACCATTTCACCCCAGTCTGCAGTTGCTTTAATGCTTAATTGATTTACTTTTCTTGTTTTTGTTTTGGATTTTTGGATTTATTGTGTGTTGTTACTCTTGACATTATTGTAAATGAGAGCTTGCTCTCAATGGTCTATTGCGATTAAAGATGCTACTAGGAAGATTTTTACATCAATATATCCAATATATCCATAAATCCAGTGTCCATACCTTGGCAGGATTACTGCAGAAACATGTTGTGATCAATGAGACTGAAAGACAATTGCTACAACCATAACGAGTCCATCAATATCCTCTGTTTTCTATTGATATTGTGTGTCCCCGGGTCGGATCCACAGGAGTTCTGCTGAAGGCATTACGGCACAAATGAAGCCTTTCCAAAACTTGCTTTATCAACAAAAATAACTTCACGTTCTCCATTAGCAAGGCTTCCCAGCTTCTCCCCTAGCCATTAAAACATCAACACACGTTGTGGGGCAGAAGCTAACAGCAAAACAGGAAGCAACAGGGTTTATGGGAAATGTGGTCTTATCATGAGAATTAGGCTACCAATTGTTTCAGCAATGGTCTCATTTGCTTACTGTAATTATACAAAGGTGTCACAACCAAATGACAATTTTGTCATAAAATGTTTTGTGGGAAATTCTCCTTGTAGTTGCTTTAAATTCAGGTTGAATGAATGAATGACTGAATCTCTGGAATGGATGTCAAGCTTCCAAACACTGTAAATAGGCATGATGCACCTAAATAATTGACAATAACATGTGTGATACCTGTTGTAGAGCAAAGTAATAACACATCACTATCAATCGCAGTGTTTTCCCTACATAGAGGCAGCACCTCTGCTGAATCTATGAGATCCTGAGTTTTGTAAAGATAATCAAGAGGCAGATGGCCAACTGGCTCTGAGAAGTTTGCTGAAACAAACATGTATAGTTGTCGCCTACATTAATTTTTAATGCATTATTTTTATGGGATACACAGGTGTGTGTGTGTATGTGTGTGCGTGCATGTGTGTGTGCATGGTTATGCATGTGTGTGCGCGCGCGTCAAAGTGTGTGTGTGCATGCATGTGTGCGTACATAGTTGTGCATGTATGGGGGCATGCATGTGTGCGTACATAGTTGTGCATGTGTGTGTGCATGTCAAAGTGTATGTGTGTGTGTGTGTGTGTGTGTGCGTGCGTGCGTGTTATGTCATACATGCAAAATCGAGTCATGCCGTAAACCTGACCCCTGTGAATTCCATGCATACCGCTGCTGGATAACATTCCAGAGGAAACACTGAATCAACCTTCAGTATTTGACATATTTGCGAAGTTTCAACCTATATTTGGTTGGATAAGCGTAGCTCTCATTGACAGTATGACACACGTCCCTCACTCGCTGGTCTGGTCACCAAGTGATGCTGCATGCTGCAGCTGTCACACTGTTCCACAGCCTCTCTGCCAGTATAACAGACAAGAGCCGCAAGATAAACTCAAGCTGCACAAAAACAAAAATGTTACATCAAAAAGAAAATTGGTTTTGAATATATTTATTTGGTTGCAAAATCAACCAGATTCCACATTTCGTTATTTTCCAGAAACTTGATGTAACATACTCATAGACAGACGGACGGACAGACGGATGGACGGACAGACAGATGGACGGACAGACAGACCAATATCCCTCTGATGTCAATAAGCCATCCACAGGTCTCTGGTGCTAACAGCCAGAAAGCCATTTCACACTCTCCCATCCTGTTTCCATCAGTTACGAGGACAGGGGGTCCCTGCTGGTGGGACAAGTGGCCCTGGGACTTAGATTGGTTCCCTGCAGAAGAGTTATCTTACATGTGTCTCTGCTCACTAAAGATAGTGTGCCAACTACCTTTGTCCCTCTGCGATACGGACGTTTCACTCCGACACACCAGACTTCCTAAGACCTTTATACTTCATGCTCATCACAAGTTTTTTTTTTCTTGGCAATAGAGACTTATTGCATAAGTGTGTAAAGCAAAAAAAAAAAAAAAAAAGAAGAGAGTTATATTATTAAACTGGTAAAAGCTATAGGATCTTGATGATGATGATGATGATTTTCCATCATCCCCTTTTCGTCAATGTTGCAGTGTGGCAGCCTTGTACAATGGACTCGTTGAAGGTTCAGTGTAATGAATTTAGATCCTATCTGGTTATTAACCTCCCAGACAGGTTCATAACAGCTCATAACTAAACACCTGATGATACGATGCCCAATGTCCCTGGTAGCTTCAAAATGTTGGTCACATAGAACATCGGTTCTCAAATGGAGTTTCCAGGGGGTCCCCAGAAAAATGGGGAATTTTAATTTAACTCATGGTTTCTTCACAAGAAGTTAGCACAATGAGAGAATGTAGGACTATACAAATGACTATTCTGATAGGTTTCACTCTCTCCTCTCTTGTCTCCACACCTACAGACCATTGTGGAATGCTCAACTAAATCATATCTAACAACGACAAATATCTTCTCAGATGGGGGTCCCTGGGACAATATCTTATCAAATGGGGGTCCATGACCTATTACGTATCAGTTTTGGGGTCGTCGATGTGAAACAGTTTGAGAACCACTGACATAGAGAGTTACCTCAACTTCTTATGATTTGTTATGGCCACATAGGCAAATAGAAAAATGTCACAACATCATCACACATTATGAATATTAGTCACCGTAAGTAACTTTGTAATGGAAACAGAGGAGAAACTTGGTGTGCTTACTGAGAATTTCTGTGAGGGTGCTGTTGCACTGGGATTCACAGCCTTGATGCTTGTCAAACCTGTTAGGGCAGACAGATGTAAGATTACAGCGCATGCATCACATTTGCCCCGATATCAATTTGTCAAGACGTCAAGCCCTCCCTCAATTTAGCACCGGGCCTCTCCTGTCCACAGAGATACAAATCCCAGTAATAAGCCCATATTGAACTGAGAAATCTGTGACAGTTTGTTAGAACTATAATACCGAATGCCAGTCATACAATACAGCCACCCATATACTTGTGTTATCAAGCTATCATCCTGGTGGGTTTTCATTATGATGTGGCTGTTGTTTTGGAAGTGATTACCAGACTCTCATATGCCTCCTCATTACCGGACACACTGACTGGGCAGACTGTCAGAAAACCATGGTGAAAATATGAATAGCCAGTTAAATTAGTGGAAGAGAATGTAAATCAGATGCTTTCCAATGGAGAACTGTTTTAAACCAATAGGCTTACTATGTCCCATGCTCACCTATCTTATTCACCAATCATCAGTATGAGTGCTACCTGAATGTCACTCGCAGGTAACTGTGACATACTGTATATAATGAATATACAGCTTACCGTCACTTATATAACGAGTCTGCCAGAGCCTCTCACGCCACTCCTGTCCATTTTCTGAATTGGGCTCCACATAGAAAATTATGTTGGTCAGCATTTTGCTGCGAAGGGTTCACAGGACTGTACCTTATCCATCAGTCAAACAAGAGGGTCTCAGCAGATCCCTAATGCAATTAAACACTGAAGTGTTTCATGACTGGCCAGGCAAGAAACATGCTCTGCAAGGCATCACTTTGAGATTTGTTACAGCAGCTTTTAAAAGATGGCCCTTTCCATCTGAATAATCAGTAATTGTCGACACAGCCTTAAATTCACTCTGTTATTTTAAGGTTTTAAGGTGAGTGGTTTTACTTGTGTGTGTCCATAAAAGAGATTTACAAGTAAGATTGTAATGGGCTCTGTAAATGCTCCTAGTAATTAATCATGCTTGGATTTTAATGAGGTATCAGACCTTGAAGGATGAACAAAGAGTGTCAGCCAAGTGATGCAGACGTGTCCCTAAAAATGTTCCTATTACAAAGGAAGCTAATAAAACCAGCAATGACATGACTCAGAAACATCGATTCACAATGCAGAATTCGATGTTGCAATGGCTTGCCACCCTCCTCTGTTGAATGTAGCAGGCCGTTGGTGCAAATAGGATTACTTGTGCATGATTTTAAGGTTTCAATCTGTGAGGTAGGATAAGAGGGGATGACTGAGGTTGTCAGGGCAGATCGTTTTAGCTTAGCAATGATACTGCTGCTCCAGCCAGAGCTACCCTAGTTGATCCCTGGCCAGTTTCCCCAAGGAGGACAGATGGGTTATGTGCATAGCACACTGAACACAGTCTAAAGAACTGGAACATTTACTTTATACACAGAGGGATGTCATGAATAGCTTATAGTGCTATCTTAAATCTTGAGGTTTTACTTGTTGATTTTACATAATTAACAGTAGATCTCTGCCATTTACCCAAATATCAATTAATAAATAAATGTAAAAAAATTAAATAAAAAAAAGGAAGAAAGAAAGAAGGTAAAAAAGAAATCCTTCAATGATGTGACAAAGGAGGCTTTCAGGCGTAGGTGGTTGGGTCAGGTTGCATTTGATGTGCGGTAATGATGTGGCCAGGTGTATCTGGCATGATCGCTAATGCACAGAACTGCCTCGGCCTGTTGACAAGGGTCAGATCAGGTCACCGATCTGCCCAACTGTTCGCAGACAAGTTGACAGTTGTAGGATCGTTAAGGGTGTGCGCCTTAGATAATGATATTCATCAATCTTCATCTATTTTACTTTGCCTCTCCTGGATGGTAAATCATTCAAGGGTCCAGATGGGGTAGTTTCATCGGGCTTTTTTCTTTTTTTCATTTTTGGGTTGGATAATGTAGGCCAGTTTCTAGAACCAATTAATACATTAGATCTGTCCTAAATATCTTAGCTGAGCAGTGTGAAGAGACTCGTCAATAATGTATTGTGTACTCATGGGAAGTGAACAGATCACTGATGTAACTGCGTAGCAGAAAAGTTCAAAACTCACAACTCACAGTCCTCTGTTAACTTACAGCAGCTAGTATATACTGTTAGAATGATAATACATTTGTCCCAATTTACAGATATTCACTTACATACTTAATACTTAATACATACATTTAGATCAGTTCAGAGTTGGTGATCATTCCAAAATTCCCTACATGTCTCAGTTTCAATTGAGATTGTTACCTTTATTTCATTATTTTGCAGTCTGTAATGTCCAATATGCTGCCTAAATCAATCTTTTTCAAAGCTTGTTCAGAAAAGGGTGCTTTGGTCAGATGCTCTTATCAAATATACAGGGGGGGGCGGCTTCATTGCTGCTTTTGCTGGCTGCTGACTAAATACAGATAAACACGTGTTAAGATCATAGTGATATGTCTCGTATA